>JANHGB010014870.1:0-28667 GCA_026283785.1 Coracopsis vasa | reverse complement strand
ATGTTCCTGTAACCCAGCCACCCGTGATGCAGGCATATCAGAGAGAGGAGCCTAGAAAGGATCCGCAACCAAACCACGCAACAAACCAAAATAAAAAAACCCACAAGCTCACACAGCCTGCTTCTACCAGAAAAAGAAAACCCACTTTGCCCCTCTTCAGCACAACCATCTAAATAATCAAGAATGATCCCTGACAAAGTAGCTGTAATGGTTGCTGGAGAGCTCACGAACAGGTCTTGCCTGCTTTTTTTCTGTCCAGCATTTATCCAGTTTGCTTTTTAGCACACATGAATGGCACTGAAAGACTTCAGCAAAGGAGTAGGACTCACTGGCTCTGCTTTACAGTAGCAGGTTTGCAAGTTATAACTCAGACTTTGCTTGTGCAAAGAGCTCCAGGCTGTCAAAAACCCTGCAGTGTTGTTAATAAAAATGTCTACCGAGAGGTGAAACTACTTTTAACCTGTGTTTTATTTCCAAGAGTTCCAACTTTCTCCCTGCCTTCCCACCCTCTCCCTACATCTATCAGGCAGCTTGAGAATAAAAGAAGTAATGGCTGAGCAGAGGCATAAGCCGTCTTTGTCTAAATTCAGGAGGCCACTGCTGCTGTGGTTCCTGTGTGTTTCACAGTCATGAATTGCAGAGAAGACAAAAGCTTCAATAAACTAAGCTTAAATCTTCTTAGAATCATTCTGGAGTAACTCTTTGTCGTGATGATAAAATGGCATTAATTGCATAGTCAAGGAAACATTCGTAATAAAAGGACATCAAGATTGAAAATCTTGGAAGTGGTATGACAGCTATAATGAAGCACATGCATCATTCTAATCTGAATTGTTCCAAATTGTAAGAGTTTCAGATCATGGTGTTTCAGTGTGTTGCATGCTAGCACCCTGCATATCGAGCTGAAAGCTTGGGATACAATCCTTCCAAGGTGTCATCATTAGTGACAATACAAGGCAGTGACCAAATAGAAAAACAACCTTGGGAGTAAAATAAATAATATTTTATAAATTGCCTGTAGCACAAAAACTTACTTATTTTAAAAATAAAAATTCTCTTAACTATTATAAAGCCACCAACAGCTCTTCTGTGCCACTATATTTTCCTAGCACAGGAAAGGCACTCCAAAGAAAAAGAGTTTCCTCAGGGCTGAGAGTTCTTTCTTTAAATACTCTTATCCTACCTAAGAGGAAATTGTTTTCAAAACTGAACATGCAGCACGACAGCCTGTGTTATTTGGAAAATCCTCAAGTCTGAACTTCCAACATGAAGGAATTTCAGCAAGAGCTGAAATGTCTCATGTCAGACAATGTCAGGGTCAATGGAGGATGCTCTGTGTTTTGTTGGAGAATCTTGACAGTTTACAGGATCAGATTGGCAGCAATCTATGGAGCACAGTGACATCCCAGTAACTTACAGCATTTCAGCAGGTGTACTTCAAGGATTTATTTAATGGAAGGTACTCATATGATCCCTGCAACAGCCACAAAAGAATCCCAATTATGAAAGTTCAAAATTTCACCTTCTTTCAATTCAAGAGAGTGAGGGAGAAATGTAAAGATTATGTTTGAAATGTCGATTTTTCCCCTTCTTCTAAAAATAAAACGAAAAAAACCCAGGGAAACCTTCAGGAAACTTAGCAACTCCTTCCCAGCTCCCTCATTAAACAGCTAGCTCTTCCTCCAATTGCTTGCATGTAAAGCATATACAAATCTCAAAACATAAATCTCAATTAATGAGGCACAGACATAACTTCAAGGCTCTCTGTTTCAGAATATCTGATTATATGAAAATTTAAGCTGCTTTTCTGCCCTCAGAGATAAACAGATTATCTTTTCAAATGACAAAATCCACAGGTTACAGTTAGTCATATCCATGCCCTTTGTGACAATCATAAGTAATCAACGGCAATCAGGTCATTACAAAAGAGCAGGCTGGGCAGATATGAAGTGCTGAATTTCAGCCTTCCCAGGAAAAAAAGTCTCATTATCATATGCACAAGAAATGTTAATTTTTGATTATCTGATAGATGGGAATGTTTCTAAAGACTTTTTTCAGTTTTATATCCTCCATGCTCTTAGCCCCTTCTCCTTGGATCCAATTCTCAGCCTATATATATGGTCCTCACAGCTCAGGCCCAGCACTAATGTGAACCAACTAGAAATCCCACCTTGTTGAAAAGGTAATGGGAAACAAGGAAGAACATCAAACCCACACTTGCCAACATTGCAGTGACTGCCAAAAGCTGAGCACATGTGAGGGCATATTGCCATTCAGGATCTATTCACTATCTGGGCTAGTGTGAGCATGTTTGGAGGGGGCTTGTCAGCCCTTATGAAACATGGGCCATTGCATGATCTGTTCAGGTCCAGCAGACAATAAAAGCACCATATATCATCTCCTTGTCTGTGCACACACTAGATTAGCTCAAGTAAAGCACTTGGAAAGTTATCTTACAGCTGCAGGAGTACATAAGTAAAAGTAGAGGAGCACTTAAGTGATGACTGTGAAGAAATGTATCTCAGTCACTGCTTTATTATGAACATGAATTAGTGGGATGAGGCATTCATTTTGGATGGCTTGTATATGAAAACAAATTATCCACCATCAAAATACAACCTCTACATGGATTAAAGAGGAGCAAACATCGGATACCAGCTTGTCTTTTCTGCACAACTCTTTGGAGAAAAGGAGGGTGGTAAATAAACTCTCAGAACATCTACTAAATAATGCATCTTCACATAATTAAGCATATTCTGTTCAGAAGCCTTCAGCTTTTAGACTATTTAGACCATTTTCAGAATAATTATCTGAGAAGACCAATTTGGATGTTGCAGCCAGCCTGGATTTATCTTTTTTTTAAACTTATGATTAAATAGATGAACTTCTATTATTTGGTCAGAGCAAAACAATTTCTGAAAGTCAAGAGTACTCGCCTATCATGGTTTCCACTGTCATGCATATTTTCTTCACTAATTAAAACATCACAGTTCTACAGCCCCAAGATAGTTTATTTTACTAGGGAACTAACACCAGCAATTCATTTTTCACAAGCTTTGCAAAGCACAGAGTTGGCAACAGTTGGAAATCGCAACAGATTGAAAACGTCAAAACAAATGTCAATGCCTAGGGGCTTTGTCAGGAAGGGAAAAAGGAGAAAAACACATGTAAGCATACCTCTGAGGCAGGTGATCTCCTGCTCCAACAGCATTAATGTATCTGGAATTACAATGTCGATGAGGCTGCCGACTCCTCACAGTACTGCTGCTTTCTCAAATAGCAGGATTTCTCCTAGCTACATCTTCCAATCCCATCAGGAGTAACCAGACAAGCGAGTTTACAGACATGGAAGTCAAGCATGGAAAGGGTGATTTTAAAGTTATTTACCGATTGCATTTCCATCTCTTACAGCCACTGTTCTCACAGCACAGCCACATCCCGTAAACCCAGTTAATTCACAGGGCCTAGCGGAAATCAGGGAATACTGGTGAATCATGTCCTGCAACATTAATGGTCTTAAACCATAAAAGACATTTTTCACAAATTTATTACCCTTTCAGTTTCAAAGCCAGGTAATAATTTGTAGGGCTTCCCATGCATAAGGCACAGGCAATCCAGTTCAGTCAGGCTCAAATATCATCATGATCATGAAGCAGCAGAGCAACTGAATGGTGAAAATAGATGCGTGCAACCAGATAAATACATAGCAGGTAAGAGAACAAAGTAAGTTCTTCCTGTTTTGATGAATTTTGTCACAGAAACCAGTGTTTCAGAGCATTTTTGCATGAGATGTTTGCATGCCCTGATCAGACAAATGGAAAAGGCTTAGGAAAGGCTGTATAGGAGGCTGTGCAGATACATTACCTCACAGGCACCCACGTCCTTCCTCAGCCAGGAAGTTGTACTCCTTGGGTCCCTACTGCCAGGCGTGTCAGCTGGGCACAGTGACAGCCCGCAGGAGACACCACAACTGCAGCTGTGCCCTGCTCTAAGGCACAGGAGCTGCTCTGCAGCCTGCACATGCTCCAGCAGTGCTAACATGGTGTGCTAGGCCTACCTCCAGCTGTGAAAAAGTCCCATCTGTGCCCCCTTTAACATTTTCCACATCAGAAGAAAAGCAGATTTTTAAAGTACTATCAAGGATGTGCCTATAAATAACCCTTCTATACACAGACTGTCAGCAGTTCTATTACACTTGTAGCTGAAGCTTTTCTGTAGTTTCATAGTGTATGACAGAATAATTGGCTACACAAGCGCTACTGAGAAGTGATGTTGTATAACTAACCTGCATTACCAACAAATCCCAAACCTTCTTAAATAACTACAAAATAAGGCAGGATTGTGCCCTTTGTCTCTGAAGATCTAGCTAAGCTCTAATATTCTCTTTTATCTCACAGATAAATTTGTTTACCAAAGAAACCAGTAACTCAGGACTGCCCTGTTGCAGGTGCACAACTGCAGTAACCCATGCTGTCACTTGATGTCTCTATGATGAATAAAATCCTCATCGGGCATGGGCCCCTGTCAAAGACTGTGAGGAGAGCATTGTGAAAGCCAGTTTGGATTTCTGCGCTGCATCTCTTCAGCACCCATCTCTCTCTGAGACAGACTTCTGTGCAGTGTGGTACAGATGATGTCAACTATGATAGAGGTGATGTCAACTGTGAGACATAAAGAGCAGAAAAGGTCAAAGATGCATAAATATAAGTAAGATGACCTTACAAGTAATAACCAGTAAGATCACAAAGAAATAGATACCCCCGTATGTTGGCAGTAAAGAATAGCACATGTCATTTACTTAACAGGGAAAGTGAACAAACATGTAATATAAAGTTGAAATGTTAAACATTAAAGTATTCAAATACCAATACTGGCCAGTCATCCTTAGGAAGCTATGTTGCGGACTGGAAAAGGAAAACTTAAGTACGAAGACACCTGCTTATTTCAGAGCTAGCTAGCTAAAAAGCAGGTCAGCTATATTTTCAGTACACTTCTATCATGTTTGAAATTACTTTGGTGTATCAGAAACCCTTTGCCTTTTTGTCAGAAGTACTCTGGCTTAGAGAACTTTTGAGTTAGAAGCAAGTATTAGCGGGGCTCTTCTGTGGTTACACAGGAAATTGAGGGATGCACTTGTCCTTAATGATCTTCCATCAACAGAATCACAAATAAAAGCCTCTGGCATACTAATCCTTACAAGCATTTAGGAAATTTGGGAGCACCTTGGGCCTCCCCACAAAACCACAATCCTCTAATAACTTCCCAGCTATTCTTTCCGTGCATCTCAAAGACAACAGCAGGCACTGATTTTCAGCCCTACTAAGTCTGTCTGGTGGTGGAAAGCCAAGTTAAAAATCTAATCAGGAACTTCAAATTCTTCTTGCCAAGTAAACTGCTGTTCAGAAGGAATGGACATTGCAATGTGAGCTTGTCTGAAGGGCAGCCAGTAAACGAAATGAAATATATCCATTATGGGCTTCATCTTTTGTTTTATTTTCAGTTAACACAGAATAGTATGCAAGTCTAAACTCTAAATGTGCTGCTTTCAATTTTAATAACACTATAAAATCTGTATAACTTTGGAGTGTGAGAACAGAGCAATAAAATCATCTGTCACCTGTTGCTTATTTTAATATAGATTGTGTTCCTAAATTTTTCCTACTATTTTAAAGCAATTTGCCATTCATTGAACTTCAACAAATGAGATCTTTGAAAATACAGCTATTAAGAGAGATTAATAATAGCTTCTTACCTCTTATCCCAACAGCCCAAGATATTTGCCTGTTATTGCTCTTCCTTTCAATGTACTCTTCACACAGAATTAAAGGAAAGGGCATGAGAACGTGGAAGCCAGAAGCAGTTTTCAATTATGAAATATGGCAAGATAAGCAATAACATTTTGCTTCAAAGCGTAACCTATTTAGTCCAGTAAAATTATCTTGGCTTTTAATATTGTAAATCCACTTAAAACTAGAGGTCACTGAGCATTCAAGTTGCAACAGTAGTACAGTCAGGTGCCTTCTGAGGCTTCCAGAACTCCATGATAACAGATACACTGTCACAGTGCTAATGTCTTGTTTCAATGTGCTTTCATTAAGATTTATATATTACTACAGAATATAATCCCTCTAACTTCATACTGCTTATGCTATCTACAGTTTTTAAGTAATCAAGAAGCTGGAATTTCTGAGAAGTGAGGTTCCTTCAGAGAAGAATTAGAACACTTAATTGCAAAATTAAAACTTAATTGCTCTGAATATATATAACTGCCTTATGAATCAATACAGGTTTCTTTTGAGGAAATAAATAGCGTGCAGTTATCAAACATCTGTATCAGATGTTCCAATGTGAAATAACACTTAAATAGAAAAATAGTTGGGATTTCTCCGAGTGAGCATCAAGCGACTTCCAAAAAAGATAGTTGGCTCTATGAAGAGTACAGCAGCTAATACAATACATAAATAAAGAAGAGTGTTCAAAGCCAATTAAATCTCTTTGGTAACATAACTACTTGTTATAAATCAAGACAAGGTTGTCACTCTGTTTGGATCAAGGTTAAACTACTCATAACCATTAAATTCACACACATGCGTTATCAAGGATTTATTTTACAGCTCCTCACTCCAACAATCTGAAGCATTACCAGCTGAACTGGGAGCAGCATGGCATTTGTATTATAGATGTGGAAAAGTAAGAAAGGATTTGTAGCATAATCTCTGGCTTTCATACTATGCTTTTGTCCAGGAATAAGATCAGTAGGAATTGGTTAGCAATACATAGGAAAGCAAAGCTATGAAAACCATAGAAAGACTGGCACACTATTGTTTTTTCCTAGCAAATGATGGAGAATATTCCTGCACAGCAGCAGAAGTGTTAATCTGTCTCCTCAGAGAAATGTATGCAAAAGGCAATTAAACTACATCTCAGCATTCCGAAATGCTGGGAGTTAGCAAATGCTGAAGCCCAGCCTGTACCCCCCTTGCTAATAAGTTGAAGTTTTGTTTAATTTAGTAGACTCTGCTGTACTAAGTGACAGATAAATAACTGAAGATATCAAGTTTTCCTGTGAAGAAACCTGAAACAGATGAAAATCTGAACCCTCTTCTACTGTTCATATTTCCAGAAATCACATAAAAGCCCCCTAGCAGTAGTAAAAGCCGTATGTCTTGATAAGAGTAGGTAGTTTACTATTCAGCTTTGCAAATAGAGCAAACCAATAGTGATTTTACACCATCTATCCGAAGATTTGCCTTCCTCCACAACTATGTATTGGAGTATGCCCTCTCTGGCTGGCATGCTGCAAACCTGCAGGGCAGTTCAGGAGAGCACTGTAAATCTGTGCTAGCTCATCTGTGCTCACTCAAAAGTTTAAGGAAGGGCAATGATAAACAGAAGATACACGCTAAGTCGAAAACTGTTTCCTCCACAATCAAAGAGAATTGCTTTGAGGCATATTAAATCTAGGCTAAGTACATTTAATAACCCTCTAGCATTTGCTGCTGAAAACAGCTGGATTTGAAATGTTAAGCCTTAGCTTTGATTAAGTATCGAGTAATCTGTAAGGGCAGCTCTAAGACACAGAACAGATTTGTCTTTAAAAGGAAAAAGAAATAAACATTCACTCTCATTACCTTTTGAAAGAAAGTTAATTGGAGAGGCAGCAAATACACAGATCAGCCTAACAGAGAGATGAGGCACTGATGTTATTCTTTTTCGCAGCAGGAGTAAACAATGCAAAGTAAATTTTGCCCTCTGCCCTACCTGAACACTACCAGAGTTATTTTTGGTGCCCAGGATTAAAGTCATAGCAGTGATACATTAAGCATATGCAATGTGTTACTAAATGGAAAGCCAAAGCTGGAATAATTTTATCTTACAAAATGCACAAGATCCTCCAAGACCCATCCCGCATGAAATGGCTGTACTGATTACTTTCATACTCCCTAGGAGCACTCGTGGATGCTGAATGAAATGACAAGGAATGGATTTACAGTGCCAGGCACTCAGAAATTGAAATGCACCATTTGCAAACAAGCCAGTAAATCATGTATAAAATAGGCTATAAAAGAGGTTTCAGTGAATTAGAAGTTCAATGACTTCATGCATTGACATACGCTTTCCAAAGCAGCATTTTCACAGATTAAAGCAGTGTCAACCTCAGTATATTACAAAAGATGTAATTACCTGGCAGTAAGTCACATATTTTTTGCTAAGAAAGCTGACTGAGGCTTTTTATGAAGACCTGCACCACACACTTTCAATGGGTTGAAGGCTAAGCTCCTTAAATTCACATAGAAAACCAGCACATTTAAACTTCCCACACAATGCTTCATCTCAACAGCCAAGGGACCCAGTGTTACCTCACAGGGATCTGATGAATGTGAGGAGGCCCTGGACAGGTGAGGAAGGGTGAGCGTTGCACCCAGGATAGAGCAGATAGGAACACAAATGGCTTCGGCACAGTAGGGAGCTCCAGAAAGTCTTCTGCTCCCAAGGATGCTCTCACTTGTCTCACTTCTGGCAGAAACCACTAAATGGACACGATTTGTAATTACATGCTTAGCCAGACTCAAACACATTCCAGCCTACCTGAAAGAACCAGAAATATATGGAAACATGTAACCCACATATCTGGTTTCCTTTCTGTGGTAGCTTTTCTGAGCCCCATACAGGTGATTTCCCTGCTAAATCCCTGTGTTTTCAAACTAGAAAAGATTGGCACTGGTTTCAAGGGACTGCCTCAGGCCCTTTTCCACATGCACAACTTCTCAATGCAGAATTTCACTGGCGTGCCTTCTCCACTCTGCCTGCTGTGTACTCACGGCGCAGTCTTAACCTGCTCATACTCCTCCAAAAGACACATCAAAAACTATCCATCATTTAATGCAACAATGCAGCTGGGACCAAGAGCATCAGATCTGTACAGATAACATGGTAACATCTGCTCTGCTCTTGTACAGGCTGAAACTCAAAAAATTGGTGGTCTTTCCGGCCACACTCCTGCTGAGTGACTAATCAGGCTAAGTGGACTGCTGGGCTAGGGAATTAAATGAGGAACTGAACACAGGTTCATGGAGCTTTCCCTTCCAATGGGATTTCTTATGTAAATGAAGGGAGCATCTACTCAGACTGGGCCCCTAGAACAGGAAGAGACCAGCATCTAAATGCAAATACAGGTAGAGAAAAGTATTTTTCTTGCCATGTGGAACAACAGGCAGCAAAGTAGAACTACTCAGCATCGAGTTAGTCAACATGAAAAACCTTTTTGACAAGGCATGAAGAATAGCTGTACTGTCTGCCAAGATTTGACTTCAAATGGATTCAAGTGTAGCCTGAAGCAAACTGCAGCATAACTGTACATCACTGATGAAGCTGAGGCAGGGATGATAGTAGCAAGCTTTTCACCCAGGAGGAAAGGACACAGCTGCATAGCCAGATGCCAGCAAGAATAACACAGTCCCAACTGTGGCATGCTCATCACAGGCCAGCCAGATGTCCAAATAACATGGAAAACGCTACATAAAAATAAACATGCTATCAAAAGAGCCTAGATCATATTTCCTGCTTAACCCCCTTTTCTTTAACATGCATGATGCTTTCTCAGTTGACATTGGTGCACATTGTAACCTCTTCTAGAAACCAAGAGAATTTTAACCTTCCTTTCTGAAACAGGCAACGGGAAATAAGGTCTTCAGCATACTGATTACTCCCCTTATTCCCTTAGATCTACACCCATTCTTTTAACCAGCTAAGCTTACCTATAACTTTCCTAATCACTACTGCGTGTTCAGGATCACAATGTGTGAATGTTACAGCATTTGCAGCACTGAAGGTAATTTAGGTTGGAAATAAGTAAAGTAATTCAAAAGACCAAAATGCTGGTGAGGTTTGAAATACCATTACCTATCAACACTACCTTAATTTTACAGAGTGCATACATAAGCATTGTAAAAACCCTTTTGCCCTTGGGAATGACTGCAACTTAGTTTAACATTATGGCATCATGGATTTTCTTAATCTTTTCTCAGAGCATTAGAATGATTCTATAAATTTCCTGACTTCTCTTTCAAATTAATTCACACCTGCAAGTATGGCTCTAGAGGCCTATTCTCCCTATGCCTGCACTCTGTTTAATTATGCTCAAGGAAAAGCAGCACCAGCTGAGAACAGAATACTGCTGCTCTGCCAGGGTAGTGCTCACCATCGCTGGGAGCAGGAACAAAGGCACTGCATTGGAGACCTGTTTTTACACACCACTACAAACCCACTGGAGAGGGTACTGCAAGTGGAATGGCAGGTCCATATACTCTAATGCATTTGGTCTCCAGATATTTCTAAGTCTTGGAATAACTTGCAGAGAAAACACAAATGCCATTAGGCACTGCAGTTTGTCTCACATTTTGGACCTTGCATAAAACCCACATGACTAAAAGCTACAATCAGCACCTTGGCATTGGGCCACCCAGCCATAAGCTTGATTGATACTACATTTGGTTCCATAAGCCACTATTCCTATAACAGAGCTATCAACACCTTAGGAGCAAAGTGTCTTTTCTGATGCAAATTTCAAGGTCACCTTGGTAGCACACAAGAAGTTTTAATTAAAGATAACTTCTGTTGCAAGTCATCTGCCTCAGTGGGGTTCCAAGTCTTCAGCCTGACTAGTAGTTTGCCCCAATTTCCATGCTACACAGAAGTTTCAATTGTCCAGGTTTACCTCCTATGCAATCCATCTGCTAACAAGTCAACCTTTGACATTAGTGATGCTTAAACAGTTTTCCCTCTGCCTGCTCCCAACAAAAGCAGATGACTGATTTTCCTCCATGTTCAGGTTTTTTTAGGTTGCTTGACTCTAATGAACCTTGCCTTTCACAATCACCCATAGTTTTGCTTGCTTTGCAATCCTGAAGTCCTACAAACCTAGAAACTGACAGTACTTCCCATTCTGTTGTTTGGAAGGACAAAAAACTGCTATCCAAACAACTAAATGAGTGTCTGAAAATGTTTTTTGCTTAAGCTCTTCTCAAGGTAAAAACGGGGCTCTGTAAGCATAAGATGTAACATTAAGGTGCACTGCTTGCTTTTTTCCCCCCACCGCCAAACATAAATCTTTCCCTGTGCATACTTTCCCAAAGGAAAAGACAGCCCAACAGTGAATGAAGGTCTGATACGTGAAAGCACAGCAAGACATTTTGCAAAGGCAGTTTCTGATGGTGAGCAAAATAATATGAAGTTTAAAACTCAGAACAGAATCTGTCCACAGCCACTAGCTTCTATTTGCTTAGTTTTGTCCTGAAGCTCATTTTAGTTCTTCAGTTCTGTCAGCCAAATTCCCGCAGCTATTTTGCAGAAAATCAAGTAATTTCATTCTTACAATATTTTACAAAACCTTGATGAATACTGTTTTCCCAGGGAGTAATTGGAGGGGTCTTGGAGGGAGAGGTGCATGTAGGGGAAATTTGTCTTCAATTATGTATGGACAACACAGTTGAACAATATTCTGCTAGATCAGTATGTCTTTGCTGCATATTCATCCCTGCCTTTGAATTCCCATATTTGTTGTCTTCAATAACTTTGTTCAAGAAATAGATTGTCAAATCCTTGACATACACATCAGAGCATTTCAGCAACTCACCATACCACTAGTGGTTGAACAGTGTTACCTCTTCAAGTATTTTGTCATTGCTTCATAATGCAATTACATTGATTTCAGTCATCATATCACAAAGAAATCTCTTTAAAGGGCTATTTCAAAAGAAAAAACAATCTGAAGCTTTGAAGGACCATGAAGAATTTAGAGAAAACAGCTTCTGCGCATTTTCTTCCAGTTTTTCAAAAGAAAAATCACTTGCTTCTGCGTATTGTGGGAACTGAGTTTGATCTCAAGGACAGAATAATGCGTTAGTATCCCAGGCAAAATAGTTTTAAGGAACAAGTGCTGAGACACTTCTGGGTGCTATGATGCCAAGCTACTAGAAAATAAGTGTTAAATCAATTTAAATGCTAGCTCCTAGCATGAACCAGCAGTTGCTGAGCTAACAGTTTACAGACAGATTCATATGTTGGTCAACATTGGTCTGATTCAGCATATCATCCAACAATCAATACCTCCCTTTGTGATACTCCAGCAATACAGAAACTATGTTTGAATGCTATTCACTTCTATGCATCACCAGATCTAAGCCTGTTTCACATTAAGTCACTGCTTTTTAGGCCAGCAGTGCTTTTCTGTGAGTAATGTTGCTTACCAGTTGCACTCACACCATACCAAGAGTTGTTCAGACCTCCCTTATTTTCCTCCACCAGCCATGGTCTTGTACTACAATGATGTCAGGTTGCACACTACTGCTGCTACTACTACCACTTCCCAAATGCAAACTGGTCAGGCTCAGTTACACTCTAAGCCCTGAACTTGAAAACAACAAAGAATAAGTGCACCTTCCTCAGAGAGAAATGTAAATGTATTACAAAGAACAGACTTAACAACAATCAGAGAACATTCAGAAAACACCTCCCTCCTCTGCTCACCCATTCTCTGCCACATAATTGCAGAGATTACTGTTTCATAAATATACTGTTTCAGAGTAATAGTAAAGAGGTGAGCAAATCAATCATTTCAGTGTTAAGAGAGCCAGGTATCTGTCCGTGGGAGGAATGGACTCCTGAATTAGCTTGCTAACTGCCACAGTTCTAACGAACCATGTAACTAACACGACAACACGGAGAGATGACCCATAGGAGCAGCACACTTAGTATTACCTTAACTCAGAAGTGGGGACTTGTAAACAATCATAGACTGTTAGCTTTCAGTGGAAAGAGAAAACAGAAATGTGAACATCATTCCTAAAGTCAGTAGTGAGAGGTTACTGCTCATTTCTGAAAATCAGAAAGGCATGCTTGCATTGCAGGAGACGTTACTGGGTTACATTCCTCTAACTACAAATTTACCCTGGCAGCTTCCGCAGTTGCAAACATCTGTGCATCCTTAGACACCTGGAGAGCTACTTTCAACAGACCTGTGAAACAGGAGCAAGCACAAACCAACTGATTCCTACAGCACTGGCAGGAGGGAAGTGTGCAGTTAGAGGAATTCTGAAGACTTTTCATGTGTTTGGACCCATAAAGCTATAATCAGTAAGTCCTCATGATCTAGACGACTGCTTTATGTGGTGCTTGTTATCTTCAAGTACCAAAGTGTTGTTCAGAGGACATTGCTATTATCCTTTCATTCACAGTGAGAAAGCAAAAATGTTAACCATAGCTACCCACTAAGACAATAGTCCAGTCAAAAAACTCCAAGACTTCTTCCTTAAATTCCAGTCCAAAACTTTACACATAAGAACCAAAAGTTATTGGAAATACAGCTTTGATGGAGCCTACACCCATTTCTGTGACTTTCAAATTCTAACAGCATGGGCATCTGAGCCTCTGTTCCCTGCTCTTGGCCAGCTATTTAATTCATATATCAAGACATACACCGGCATATTTTGGTGAACTTTCTCTCTTTGTTGAGCAGACTTTGACATTGATTTGGGAGTAATTTTTGCCTTACAGCAAAATTACATGCCAGATAACAATAACATCAAGTAAGCATGCTTTACTGAGCTTCCTTTAAGATCTAGTAATGTAGGGTGTGCGTGTGTCTCGTATCTATCTGAAAAATAACTATTATTTTCCAAGCATCACAATTCTTCCATAAGAATACTTTGTTACCAGCCTAGTCTAATACCATTCCTAAACCCAGCACATATATGTGACTTCACATTTGCTTATACATTATATACATAATACACACATATATATTTGTTTACACATAATATGCATTTCTTATCCACAGAGTAAGAAACTACTTGGAAACTAAAAATAATACCCGAATCCTTCTTGAGCCTGCCGATGACATAATCAAAATAACATCCACATTTCCAAACCACACTTCTCAAAGCAAGTGTTCCAGCAAGAGCAGTTTTCCAGAAAAACCACAAAGTCCATCCAGAGGAGAAAAAGATAAAGCCTGAACCAAGGCAGCAATATAAACCTAAGGCCCACCCAGGAGACACTGCCAAAGGCAAAGTGGCAGACAGATACAAGACAACGTGCCTGGTGCAAGAGATTGGGACATACTGAGAGCTGCCCTGAACTTGGCTCCTGAATTGAGGCTCTTGGGTGCCTGGGCATGAGTACAGGTAGAGGCTCCAGGTGGGGCTAATCTGGGTCATTAGGAGCTATTAGTGCCTACAGAGCCCTGATACTGAGTTTGTGCAATCAATATTTATAAGAACTGGGATTGTTCATTATGTCTTTTTTTCAGAAACTCAATTTAAAGATGTGATTTTATTCCCCCCATGCCTGAGAGAGCAGCTTTATGCTTAGAGCAGTGAGGGGGCCATACAAAGTGCATCTCTTTGTTAGGGTAAACTACTAGGTCAAAATTTCTCAGAGCAGATAGTGATGGTTGATTACTTTGAGCTTCAAGGCAAGCAAACAGAGGGGTGAGAAATACAAGATTCATCCAATTATTCATCATTTCTACCCACCAAATGAATGACAAAAATAAGATAACCTTTAAAACTATGCATATCTGAATACTGAATTTTTAGTAGTGTGGTAAATTCATATTTGATGGATACTGGAAAGTGGAGGGGTGGAATTTTTCAGCCATTTGTATATAGGCCTGTAGGCTCTAGTAACACCAATTTCATCCAATTTTCATGGAAATTATCAGCCAGGAGCAAAGAGATATCATCATATTAAAAGTAAAATTTGACCTTCAGGAGACAAATAGAAATGTTTGATCTAGTATTGACAGCTCGCAAAAGCTAACAGGAAATTCAAGGCTTTGGAGTATTTTTCCCTTTATTTGTTAGGTCACAATCTCATGAAGAACATCTGAGCCATTCCTGAAATCCATTGGGTGACATTTCCTGGACAAGAGTAGAAACACTTTTTCTTTAAATTTTAAATCATGTCAATTATTTGAAGACAGATCTTGTCACTTTATTTGGCAGCAGAGTGAAGCAGGCACTGACAGTGCAGGCTTCAAAGTGGTTTCAAACATATCATTTCATAACAGAAAGTTCACTGCAGCAGACTTACCATGGTGCCTGAGCATTCACAGAGCACTTGTAATGGAAGAACCCCTTACTACCTCACTCTACCCCCACCCAGCTTAGCAGTAACTTGTTTGTCTGCCTGTGCGACTTCTGGAGAGGTTTATCATCTCTGAGCAATCCTAGCCAATCGAATTAATGTAATTAATGTTTAATCATTTCCAGATCAGATCTTTTTAAATTGTTCACCTTTATGAAGCAGAAAAGGATAGCTTTTAAGGACTGGCAATTTGTATTGCCAGTTTCTCTTCACATTAGTAATGTTTCAGAAAAAGAACCCAAAAAGTGCTGGAGCAATGCAGAGCAATGCAAGTAGAAGAAGGACCTCTAAAACATTGCTGCAACAACCCTCAAAATGATCAAAGTTATCTTAGGGTCATTTTGTTCTGAATAGCCTCAATGCATAAGACGTGGTAGTGGACCTGTTACTGTTATAGGTGAGGGTTCTCACTGTTTTCTTATCCCCTGCTGACTTGTCAGCCCTATCTACAGACTTTCCTATGGCTGGTAACTACTGCAGCTGAGGAGGAGCTTTCACTCATAGGAGCAGACTGGCACACCTCCATCTGACTGCTGTTAGACTTCCTGGCTTAATCTCATTAGTCAGATCTATATTTGAAGGATGTCAAATCTCACTGCAAAAAACGCATACCCTGAAGACAATCATCAGTTGATGTGCCCTGGGGAGCACTGGTCCTTTGTGTACTTTGAAATGTCTCTTCCTTAGCAGGAGACAGAAGCAAGCTCCTTGCTTCCCAAAGGTCTTCATGCAATGTTTCACATCATCATGTCTGCACCTTTCTCACTAAGTGGGCTGAAATAAATGTATACATGGTCTAATTTTCTGTGGGCTTTAGCAAATGACCTCATAACTCAATCAGCTAAACAGAATAAAAATACAAGCAAAAAATGTTCCTCTGCCCAGGAAACTAATGCAGAAAGCTCAGAAAAATCCATTTGCCTCGGCAGAAAGAACATTGCTTAATGTCCCTGCATAGCAGGGAGGGGGAAACTTTTCATTATCTTTCTTTCATTATATTTATATTTGGCTAAAGGGTGTGCCAAGTTCAACAGGGAGCTACAGACCTGGAATATGCAGCCAGCTCTTAAGGCAGCAAAAGGTAGAAAATAGTAAGGTAGAAACCTCCAGTGGTAAGGTAATGTTCAGGTATTGGGTAGAAAGGCACCTGACAATGATTTGAGAGAACATTAGTACGTCTGAAAGGCAAATGAGCCTTAAAAAACCTTCAGAATGGTACTCAAATAACAAATCTGTCATCCTTTTCTCTTCAAAATGAACTCCCTACAGCAAAATTACGTAATTTAGGGTACTGGGAAACTGAATTTTTTATATAGTTAAAAGTGTTTTACAGTTGGGCCTTCTGGTGGCTAATGACAACAAATTGGTTAATAAACAATTTCATTTGAAAAGGCCATTTGGGCTTGTATGAAATATTTCTTCTGGGAAAACTTGAGGCTTAAAATGTCAAGCTTATTAAAATAAAAGTTTGCTCAGAAAAATACTGTGGGTAAGAGCAGGCTGTCCATCAGCAGTCACATGGACAGAAACGCCTCCAAACATTATCTCACAGCAGCTAAATTACGCTCTGATACAAAACCTGCACCAGATCCACTATGCTGGCCTTTCTGCGTCATATGCCACAGGATGTTGCTTTCCAAAGTGAACTCCTACCAATTTACTTTGGTATCAATAGTCAACAGATAACCTCTGAACACCAAAATTTCTTCCTGAAAGAACTTCCAGAGATTGGCATCTCTCAGCTTCATGGATTTAGAAGCTAGAATGCAGTTTTGGCTGAATAGCCTATTCCTCCTGAGTTACTTTTGTGGCACCATGACTGTGTCACAATCACTGGGCAGTGGGTCATTTAAAATTCCTACAGTTAATGGGGTTTGATTTCGAAAGGCTGATACCATTCCCTGCAAATTTTGTTCTCTACCAAGTATCAGCAACAACAGCCTTTAGAAAAGGTTGGGACTTACTTTACTTTGTCTTTCTCAAGGACTTGTAATTCTGGAACTGAGGGCTGCCGCTTCTCACACAGCTTCAGCCATGCCACACTCTCTTATTGCCTCTCATCTGTCCACATGGTTTCTAAATATTCTGTGAAAAGCAGACCACCACTGTTTTGAACCAGGAAGTGCTAGTTTGTTGTCATCCTAGTAAGCAAGGCTCTCAAACTTTCTGAATCATCACCTAAAATGTCATTCAGTAGAGTTAACACTACGAAGAGGATAGTATAGATAATCTTACCTCCTTTCAGATGGTGGGACCCCTGGGCTGTGCAGTATTGAACACATCTTCAGTCGCGGTGCAGCACACTATGTTGATGTCATCTGTAGAAAGATTACCTTGCTTGGCCTTGGACACAATTTTCTAACAAGAAAACAGTTCTGTTCATCATTTCCCCTCTCAGACAGAAAGGATGTTTATATGAGAACTTGTAACTGCACTTTTAGTTAAAGACAAGGACACACAGGTGGTATAATTGCCTCTACTGAGGAGAAGAAGCCTGCAGGCTCCTTCATTACAATCAGCCAACTAAGATCACCTTGCAGCAGGGGATATACACAGCATCACAGAGGCACAAAATCCAAGTTATGAATGTGGCACAGGGTAGCACGCTTACACAGGTTAACTGCTTTGTGGATCACTAACTGCTTCATGGGCAATGGATCACTGTGATCACCAGCAGAGAGAAGGGCAGGTTTGCTGTTTTGGTGGTGGCAGGGAGGCAAAGAGATTCCTTTCTCAGTGTGCAGGTTTTGTTGCTCCTGCCCCATGGTATTTAGCTATCACATATCATACTAGGAGGGGAGATGCTGAGCCCTTGGCTCCAACATCTGTGCCCCTGAGTTGTCCTTCTCAGGTTAAGGTCTGCCTTCTTTTGACCCTAACCCAAAACATCTTTATTCCTACAGAGCCACTGGCAGCAGCATGCATGCTCCACCGTAGCCCTGGGGTGCTCAGAGGGACACAGCCATCATCCCAAAACATGGATGTGTACCTTCTCAGATGGATTTATTTCATCTCCACCTCGTTTGGGCAGCGTGGCCATACCTTTCATCTCCTGTCCGAGCAGTCGCTGTTACATTGCTACCTCAGACTTCAAAAATGCTACAAAAAGATGGCTGATCTGTCCCTACAGTTTTGACACCACATCAAAAGAACTATAAAAGCCTTTTTTAAAGTCAGAAATAAGTAGTGATTGCAGCTTTTCATGACTCATCCTGACACCAAGACTATGGTTTCATGCTCTAAGTAGCTTCGAATTAAGCTACCATTAGACATTATTCTGTTGGGTTAGAATTTATTTAAAGTGTGTGCAGAAACAACCAGAAATATATGATACCTGCAATGAAGCTTTCACACTGTATTAATCTTTCTCAGATTGACACTGAACTCTTGACAACCCTTTAAATGGCAAATAAGTTGTGAGATAAAAAAAAGAACTATTAATTTTTAATGAAGCACCAAAAAATGTTTTGGGCAGTAGAATGAGGCATGAGCTTAAAATACTTGATGCCTTGATCAGGGAGAAGCTGGGCTCCTGGGATAGGACCACTCTCTGCATGCACCCAAACAAGCCAGACCTCCGTGTTTGACATACACACTGCTTGACATAAAAGTGCTTCATAGAGACATGCTCTGGTCTGTATGTTTATGCTGAGATGGTAGAAATAAGGAAAAGGAGGGTGTCTTTCAGGTAAAAGTGGGATTATGGGAACAGCAGAAGGAAATTCTTGGAACTATTCTGCCTGAAACTGAAATACAGGGTAAAATGCCAAGTTGCCAGTGACAATGGCAAAACCACCACAATATTCCAAAGGAGAGACACAAAGAAGGAGGATTCCGTCTGTGGCAAAACAACAGAAATTAATGTTCACTGAATAAAAAGAGAAAGAAAAAAGAAGATGGTGAGGTGATGATAATACAAATCAAAGGGCTTTGCCAACAGAGCACAGAAAGGGCAAAGGAAAGTGCTGACAGTTTAGCTTAAATTTGAGATTGTAGTAATGGATAATGGTTAATTTTTTTAAGAAATGCAGCATCCAGCTTCTCCTACTTATATCCTTCCAAAAACCTACTGACTTCCTTGGAGGTCTATCTCCTACTGAGGTACTTCAATTAAAAAGCTGCTTCATTTCCAAAGGCATTCTGTAAATCATAGCACCCGCTGAAAGAGAATATGCACTAAGTGTATCTTTGAGTAAGACCCAAAATAAACAAGACTGTCTCTGAAAATCCAAAGGAGTGATGACCCTAACTTATATATAGGACATACTAAGCTCCTTTTAGATATTTCTGAATTCAAAGGCTGTTGAATATGGGGTATGAGTAAAAGAGCTTTTGAGGAGGAGGCCAAATGCAGACTTCTGATCTGGATCAGAGATAGTAAAATGAGGAATTTAATTTGTCTGGTGCAGCTAAGAAACATTTAATAGTTTCATACAGAAGACATGAGCTCCACATTACAAAATTTCTTCACCAACAGGCCAGGAAACCATTTATCATAAATTATTTGTATGTATGTAACACAGCCCAGGAACAACAGATTAGGTGATAATCCTGAAATCTCTTTCCAAAAGGTTGTTCTGTGTGAGCTACTTATTTTTTCATCTTCATTCTCTTAGAACAATGTTCAGAAATAAAGAAAAACTGACTGCCTTCTGCAATTGTAAACCTTGACTAATAAGTATTCGTTTGTACGATGGGCACAGAGGTAGAAGCAGAGGAAAATATCCAATTTCCAGGTAAAATCTCCAGGGTTTGAGTTTGAAAAGGCATTCCTAGAAATACCAAGTAATTGCAGTAACATTCTTTAGAGGCCAGTATCAAAACAAAACATTTCAACTCACTAAACTGATCTTTATCTCCAATCTGCAACAAGTTTCCAAGCACTCGTCTTTGTTATTGCAAATATCTGGCACAGAACAGACAGAACTTACAGTGATATAGCCTTTTAAGAATCTCTGGAAATGGCCTTAACAGTTGTAGTCTAAAATTAAGCAACTCCTAAGAGCTGACTGGGACTATTGTAACAGGGATGAGTCTTAGCAGAGAATGAAGCTGGTAAGTGAGTGGAGCAAAGGAGGCTGTCTCAGCAACCGTCTACCTTGCTGCCTTGCTCAGCAACGCACTGCTGCACACTGCTGCTGCCCGCAGCTGGCACATCAGTACTCACCAAGCTTTAAGTGTGCCTAGGCAGGATTTGGGGAGAAAAGCACTTAAAATTTGCCTCTCAAGGGGGTTCTGCTCAAGAGAAAGGCTTGTGGTAACAGGCATTTGCTCTAAGGAAGACTGAGTTTTCAAAAAAATATCACAAAGCCTAACAAACACATCATAAATAAAGGAAAAGAAAAATAAGAAAAAAAAGAGTTATATTTAATAATTAAACAAACTGTTGAATGTTTAAAGACTGAAATGTTGTTTTTGTGGTCATTCATGTCTTACTACTGCGGCATCCAAACCTGTGCACAGCCCCTGGGCTGGTCTCTGCTTTCTACATTGCCCCAAATACTGTCATTTTTGCTGTAGGTAAGATGGGCTTCTCTAAGTAAAGGTGGTAACTGCCAGTTAGGAATATAAGCTTCTTATAGATATTTCTACATACTTCATAGACTATTATTGAGGGCAGTGGTGGGCTTCTCACAGAAGAATGCCATGCTAAGCTGAGCTGAGCAAAATAAACATCATACTCTTACACAGTCACAAAATTATGAACAAAGATGACAAAAACCAAAAATACATGTTGGAGGAGAATTAAAAAGTGACAAAAAAGAAAGAAGTAATAGCAAAGGGGCTTCTATTTGGAAGAAGGTTGCCGATTTCCCCTGGGTCACCTTGCACCATTAAGCAAGCTCTGTGCAGCTTTGTTAAATCTTGTGTCATCTGGCTGTGAGATCTGCCTTAATGCCACTGTCTGCAGAAACCTGTGCGGCTCTGAAAGGGAAAAACCTTTTGAATGAAGGCTCTATGTTTGCTATTTAAACAGTGCTGACAACCCTCTTTGCAGAGTGTGCCTATGGCTATCGACAGCCTGCATCGCTGCTCCTTCAGATGCTTTGCCCCTTTTCCCAAGCCAAGAAGTGATACAGTCTGTAAAAGAGCAGGAAAAAGCGGGTAAGAGAAAAGTAGCATGATGACATAATCCATTAATAATGGCTCTGCTCTCTCCTGCTCTCTGATCCTGCATTCTGCAATCTCTGCTCTCTCCTTCCCAGGACTTCTCCACAGCTCAAGTCACCATCGGAACAGTTGAGTATGGTGAGATCACTCCTGTGTGCACCTTATTGCCAAACTCCATCCAGAAGTTGTTTTCCTTTAGCACCCCAAGGCATGTTTTCATGTATTAGAAAAATAGACCTAACTCTTTACGTAAGCAAGTCTAGTATCCTCTCAAACACTGCTGTCAGTTACACACTCTTAGATTTAGTAAAGCCCCTGAGCTGAATGTCTGGTTAGAATACTGAGCAGAAATAAACGACCCATGAGTGCTGCTACCTTTGGGGGTTTTTTTTCCAGAAAATCACAGGATGCCTGATGCTTTTGTCACATTTCACCAACTGATTTGCATTAGCAACCTCTGTAAAACTCCAACTATACTTTATGCAAAGCTTATGTAAGTCCCCTAGGATTAATTACCTCACTCAGAGTCCAATTTATTTAGCAATTAGGAAAAAAATTGACAGTAGCTGGTGAATTTGCTGTTTTGAAATGAAAGGCCAGAGTCCTTTAGGTCTGCTGCCAGGCTAAATGCTGGGTTTAGAAATTCATTACTTGAATGTCTCTAAACAACTATTTTACATTGCGATTTTTTTGCATCATTTAGCCTCCAAATAACTTCGCTGTTTAAACTGTGAACGTACTAATGAAAAAAACAAACAAATAAGAATGTAAATTGTTGACATGGTAGCTTTCAGTATCAACTTTTCTGTCTCAGTCTGAATTCATCAAACTGGTAACACTGCTCTCAGAAAATGCATTGTGATGCTATGTCAAATCTTGTGACACCATCAGGGAACCACCAATAAATGCTATCAAGGAGAAATCTTGTCATCATCATCATCATCTAATGGTTTGGGTTGGAAGGGACCTTACTGGTCACCTAGTTCCAACCCCCCTGCAACAGGCAGGGACACCTTCCACTAGACCAGATTGCTCAAAGCCCCATCCAGCCTGGCCTTGAACACTTCCAGGGATGGGGCATCCATAGCTTCTCTGGGCAACCTGTTTTAGTACCTCATCACCCTCACAGTGAAGGACTTCTTCCTAATATCTAATCTAAATCTACCCTCTTTCAGTTTAAAGCCATTGCACTTTGTCCTATTACTACTTACTCTTATAAAAA
This sequence comes from Coracopsis vasa, assembly GCA_026283785.1. Lineage (NCBI taxonomy): Eukaryota > Metazoa > Chordata > Aves > Psittaciformes > Psittacidae > Coracopsis > Coracopsis vasa. The sequence goes on along the minus strand of JANHGB010014870.1, from coordinate 6,187 downwards.
GTCCCTTTCCAGGGATGTCCCATGTAGAATTCCAACACCAGAATCATGTGTTCTACAAAACAACGGGACCTTTGAAATAAAATGTAATAGAGTGTAAGCATGCAGTAAATGGATGTCACATATGGGCTGTGAGGAAGGATCTCTCAGTCTCCACAAGCCTCCTAGTGCCCTGTTTCAGGAAGAGGAGACCTGCAGACTGCAAAGCCCCAGGGCCGGGCAATGCCGATAGAATGAAAATCCCAGCTGTGCACAGAAGATAAAGACAGTTGCCCAGGACATACAGCAGCCTTTCAGCACGTTTACACCAGAAGTCACAAAATACTATGGTTTTTGAAGGCAGCCTTTGGGACTTTTTACACAGCATCTATAGCTGGGAAATCCTCCTCCATACACCCCACGGCTTTAGAGTCTTTCCACTACCACCAGCCCTTGTTGTAGTGGGGCAGGTTATCAGGACAGTTATGGAAGCTCTAAACCCATCTTTTAACTTTCACTCTCCCCATTTGGCTCTAAGGGCAGGTGTCAGGACTATTGGTTTCATTGTCTATTCAACAACTTCTATTCAATTACAAAGCACTGCCTTGCACAGCACATTCAAATCACATATTTTCACAATATTACTAGTATTTTCTGAGAAACAGTTTAACACATATAGCAAAATTACTCGGACCATGGTAGATGAACAACTGCCATGCAGAAGCTACGTACAGAGCATGAATCTAGAGCATGAAGGCGCTGTAGCTATCACGGTTCCAATACCAACCTGTCAATGGGAATAGACAGTTCTGTAGCAGCTGAGGCTTCAGCCTAAAGCAATAGAAGTATTTGGGTATCGTGCTGCTTGCTAAACTCACTAGATAACTTAACGTGAGACAGCTGAAGAAAGCCTTAAAGAGATCATGCGTCTTCCTAATGTAAAGCTTGCAAAAGCTTGTAAAGGCTCCCTCCAGTGTACTAGCTTTTCTTAAGTGACATATAAGGTTTATGTGGCCCATTTTAGGGATCTTTCACACATGGTGCTGGTGTATGTGTTAAGTTCACTTTGCCCCTCCCTATACTCCCTATACTTACTATGTTTTCATTTTTGTGACGGAACTTAACAAATAGACTGCATCTGATTTCCTCATTGTTCATTTGATTGCACCCTTTCAGGATATTAAAATCCCTTGATGGTTTTCACCTATTACACCATTAAAACAAAGCCAAGCAAAGTATACGCTGTGAAATTCTCACTGCTGTCTGCTGGCTCCAGATAGTGGTGACTCTCTGACCTTCCACCGGTTTCCTGGAAGAAATGTCACATTAGTGGCCCTTTTACCCCAGACATAATTCATATCAACAGATTTCTTTCCTCATCTTTTTCTTCTAGAGCTAAGTGTCCACTAGTTCTTGAAAGCTACGTTTCTGCAAACCTGCTACACTCTTCATGACCTTTGACAGTGCCCTATGGTCTCATCCACTGGTGACCATGTAATGTGTCCCAACTATGCACCCTGGAAAATGTCATCAAATGTGATTAAGCCCAGAGCTGCAGAAGAGGACAGGGATCTGCTGTGCATTTTCTTTCTTTCTGGAGAATTGGGAAGCAAGAGAACTGCTCCCCAAGGTGCAAGTGCTTCAGAGCAATGAGGAGGCAGCATTAGCAAAGGACACCAAGTCCTTAAGGATTCACTGCCCCTCATCCACTCTAAATAATTCCCTGAGAGGGCAAGGAAAGCTGTCAGGGGTCCTCTGATCTACAGCTATTCAATGTTTGACCCTCCTTCTGCAGGAGCTGCCACAGATGCAGTCTTAAAGACAATAGCCAGAGAGAGATACACGGAGAAATGTCCCTAGGAAAGTAATTCACCCTCCTTCCTGCCCCTCCTCTTCACTGGGAGGTTTGTGTTTTGCTTCTGTGTCACATAAGGTGTAGGTAGCTGCTGCCCAGTACAAACAGAAGTCAAAGAGCAAGTGAAGACTGGGATTTTAAACCTTCCATGCTCAGACTTGATAACAAAGCCACTCTGCCAGATTGACGCATTCAGGGGGCTTAAAGCAGAGTAAAAAAGGGCTGTGCTCTATTGTCTCCGTATCGCACTGCCTCTTTAAAATCAGAAATGCATGGACAGCTTCAAGGTGCCTCCCACAGAGAAAAGGCTTTAGATGCATGCACAGAGCCAGCGGAGCCATCCTCCCCTGAGCAGCAGGGCAAACCTGCTTGGGAGAGAAATGATCATTCAGCAAAGTCCTCTGGCTGCTTTCAGCGATCCTTTCTCTGCTCCTGTGACAGCAGCACATTTTCAGGGGACAAACCTGGAGGCTATCCCCATGGTGCCTGAGAACTCCAAGAAGATGAGAGCAACTGCAGGTACTGTTAGCTGATGGTGTTATGTCAGTTTGTGGATGGTTGTGTTGCCTGTATTTATTTTAAAGCTCTCTCTGGACATTTTGCAGGGAAACCTGTCTGGAACAGATACTACACCTTGCTTTGACCAATATACAGATTTTGCATCCAAGTATGTATTTAGTACTTCTCTTAAATGAACATTCACATTTCCAGGCAGCTGTGGGGATGTCTTGGAAAGCAGTCAATTGTTTGAACTGTTGTTTAGCTTCAGGCTTTGGTTTTCTGTTATTCTGTTGTTCCGCAACTCTTCAGTTTGAAAAGCAATGCGGAGACAGAAGTTATATGAGAGAGTTTCTCTCAGAAATTTATTAAGTATTGGTACATCAGGGGCTGAGGGTTTCATTGAAAGACGGGGGCAATAGCTCTGCTATGTAGATTGTCCTTTGTAGCCATACTGGACATTGTTTGATAGCATTCAACACCCTGAAGACCTACTGCCTCAATGCAGAGAATTGGTAGTTCCCCCCGATTCTCTTCTAGGATGGGGTGGGACTGTCCTGACAGCTGGGAGTTTGGTGTGAGGATTTCTAGATGTGCCACAGGAAGAAACAAGACAGCCTTCCTGGGATATTGTTAGAGAGGCAAAATTAGGGAGTAGGTTAGGGTTTTTTACATCAGTGTGGAAAATAAACAGATTTGTAACATTTGGTACAGGCAGCAGTACAAAGAGGGGAGCCTGTTCCTCCCAGTCTTTAAAAGTTCAAGGCACTTTGCTGGGAAGGCAAATATACCATTCACAGGGAAAGCATCTTGTTTAAGGAAGATTTTTCCCTTTCACCTCAAAAGTCTGTTGCTGCAAAGCCCTACAAGCTGGTTCACGGGACAAAATCTTGGCTACACAAACTGGGAGAGCTCCACTGGTTTGGGAGAAGCAATAATGGATTATGCTGGCTGAAAATTTGGTTCCCCCACTCAGTTAATGGCTGCCAAAAGGAAAGTGCTGGCTTCACTGTTTTCTTGGGGCTTGGCAACTCCTGCTTAATTAAGAAATGTACTTAGAAGCCAGGACACCAGTCCTGTTTCAATTCTCACCTACCACATCAATCTGAATGGCACATCTAGAATAAAGCAAAAACTTTTGTCTACGAAGCACATCAGATACCTTTCAGCAAATTGGGATGTCATCTCATTTTAGCTTTTTTACCTTGCACAGGGATGACAGCACTGTGGGCTTAAAGGCTGGTGGAGGTTTAAACTGGGTTTTACACTCCTCCTATGTTATCATTTCACTGTGTGCTGAAAACAAAATTTCACCATTGGTAAATAAAAACGCTGGGTGTAACAACCAGTGTATTACACAACTCAAGGGATTTTATGATAACAGAAGCATCCTTTCACAGAGTACTTTTTCCCACTGGGCACAACCAGCAATAGAGCTGTGGGGCAATAAGGTGGCTATTGCTCTGGCTCCAGCACAGTATTTCTTCTGTAATTTCCTCTCAGGAAATGTTTTCCTCTTTTTGCTCCCACAGAAGGAGATAAATGAGGCTGTTGCTCTGTAATCTTATGGGGACAAACACAAGGTGACTCACTGCTCAGAAAGAAACTTTGGATGAGGTCTCTTGCCTGCCAACGTCGTACCCTGACACACTGGGTAATTCCAACACGAAACCAAGAGCCAGCCAGGCCACGTATGCCGTAACAAGACAGCCATGGCCATGGAGCAAGCTGAACATAACCCAAATGCTACCGTTAACCCTAACTTTGCTGCAATCTACAATCTCCATGATGGGGATTTAACCTCCTTGCGAAACTTCTCCCTCCCTTTCAATTTCAGTTACAGTGATTATGACCTGCCACTGGACAGTGAAGATGACGTGACCAAAACCAGAACCTTCTTTGCAGCTAAGATTGTGATCGGGGTGGCTCTGGTTGGCATCATGCTGGTCTGTGGCATTGGCAACTTCATCTTCATTGCTGCTCTTGCCCGCTACAAGAAGCTGCGAAACCTCACCAACTTGCTGATTGCCAACCTGGCCATCTCCGACTTCATTGTGGCCATCGTGTGCTGTCCCTTCGAGATGGACTATTATGTGGTGAGGCAGCTGTCCTGGGAGCATGGCCATGTCCTCTGTGCCTCAGTCAACTACCTGCGGACAGTCTCCCTCTACGTTTCTACCAATGCTCTCCTGGCTATTGCTGTTGACAGGTAAGTGGGGTGCTATGACTACTACACAAGGAGATGGCCAGAACTTCTGAGGCTGGCTGTCCAGGTTTCTGGGGTTTTAACATGGTATGCCGTTCTGCGGGATTTGCTGATGCCAAGGTAGGTACTATGCAGACCTGGGTGTCTTATTCAATAAAAATAAGGTCATGACATTCCTCCAGAGAAAGCTTGGTGGAAATTTCTTGATTTAACTTTTCAGGTGAAAAGAAGAGACTTATTAAAATGATTTTTTTTTCATAAAAATATTCTTGATTCAAGTTTAGGAAAGGATTTATAAAATAAGGGAAAGAGGAGAAAGAAACGGACAAATCAGAAACACGCAGAGGAAAGGGTGTTCATCAGCACTATACAATCCTGATCCAAACCCATACATCTGTAAGGAACTTTCACTACTGGCCTACATAGCTTTTCTGACTCTAAACAGTGAAGTAAACACTCCTCAGCACAAGAAATAGTTGACTGGTGATACGGAATTTGATCGGTGAGTTTCCAACAGGGTTATTGCCTTACTGGATATTTCTTTCTCCCTCTACAGTATTTTCACAGGTTTTGTTTTGGTGTGAAAGAGTCAAAAATAAGACTTCTGAATAGCCTGCAAAAAAGAGTTCTTATTCCCTATCATGCTGTACAGGAAAAAAACCCAACAATCATTAAATTAACAATTTGATAGTACTGAGGTATTTGCTGAATGCTCCATCCCAGCATTGGATGCTCAGTGAATGTGGCCAGGACTCTCCTCTTCATTAAATTATTCTCCTCTCATGCTGTCCTCTCTTTTTACACACTTCTTTGAGGATGACACAGTGGAAAGTCACAAAAGACCCATAGGTAATTAATGGCACTGTCCAGAAAGTGATAAAATGCTCTTCCAACCCAGTTTAGCAGAGATTTTACTACAGATTTGGAATAAGCAGAACATAATGATATCCACCTGCTATACTACCTGTTTTATGCTGCAAACCTGAGGTATGGCTATGCCTGCCTCTCAGTCAAGGAATTTTAACAGTATAATTTAACTATGTTCTTTCTGATTAGTCCTGCTCTCTTAGCCTCATGCACTGTGGACTCCGCATCAGTCATGCTAGACTTATGTCAGCATGAAGCTGATCCTCAGTGCCTGCAGCCATCACAAAAAGCCAGAGACCTGTGGAGTAAACTCTTTATGGAAAGGCCATCACAACAAGCCGGTTTTTGTGTACAAACACAATCTACATCTCTGTACACCCTCTGTATATATGCACTGTATGATTCCCCCCCCATCCCTGTTCACTTTTTCCTCCAATTTCTCTCATGTGCCATTTTATGCTCTAGTCCAATATTTCACAGTTTTTGGTACCTGATCCAAAAGGCTGAGGTCAGTTAATCCTGCTGATGGTTGTATAAGCGTAACCTGTGTGCAACAGATTATGTTGTTATTGATGTCAAAAGAAATCTGTGGAAAGACTCTGAGGAAGTTCAGAGATGTCCTGGTGTGGCAGAAAGTACCATCAGCTCCTATGAAACAAATTCTTAACAAGTGTCTAACAAAATAACCTTAGAAGAGCAGCTGAGGACCTTTTAGGTAGGATGGACATCATAGGAATGAAGAGAAGGGATCCAAACTAATCTTTCTGTATTCATATTTTCTTTCA
>JANHGB010014869.1:0-12171 GCA_026283785.1 Coracopsis vasa | reverse complement strand
TGAACAGTAAACTTAAGAACTGCACCTCTGACAAAACACAGACAAAATTGCTTTTCCCACCACAGATTCCACCCACAAATCTCCTGTCCTTCCCTTTCAGAAACTGCTTTAAGGACCCTCAGAAACTTGTGTTTTCCTTCTCCCTTTGCTCCTTCCCCAAAGGGCAGAACATGCAAACTGCTGGATGCAAATTCTCTACAAGCTCAGCACATTGCTGATATTCTGCCTTTCCTCCACCTCCAGTTCTCTACAGAAGAAGATGGGTCGATGGATGGGGGCAAGCACAGCACAAAGAACTGGAATGATTTCCCATGGCTGCATGCTGAGACAGGACCAACATGAGAACACACCGAAATCACTGACCTGCCAGACTTAAAAGCAGTTGCATGAAGAGTCATTCAGTTTTACAAGCAATGTGTGTCCTTCTGCTGCACAGGGACATCCCTCCTGGTACAGGATGTTAACAGAAAATGAGGCAAGTCCCATTTTCATCAGGGTGTCCAAAACATTTTGGGAAGTTTTGAACAGCAACAACCACTTAAAGAAATAAAGACATTAACTGTTTAATAGTTTTTCTTCCTTCAGCACTTGTAACTAAGCCTATGCAGAGAAAATGATGGTCCCTTTATGGAGCTGTTTCTCAATGTTACAAGTTCATGGTTTATCATCAGTATTCATTGAAAACATGATCTCAGTCTGATGAGGAAGAATAAAGCACTGACACTCTGGAATTCCTTACTCCCTAAAGAACAGATAGAAGGAAAGTAGGGAATATAGAGGTAATCTGATTCAGCTAAGATTATTTGTTAAGTGCTCTCCCACAGACACCTGGATACTCCAACAATAGAGGCAGTGAGCAGACAGCTCTGCAATGACAGGAGAATGAACTCCCATTTTGCCTTTTCACCCTGTTTACTACAAGAACTAATATATTTGGGTTCAAATACAATATTTGGGTTCAAGATACAATGAACAAGCATAAAGGCAGGGGATTTAGAGCAACCATTAAATAAAGTGGTCTTTCCCTTTCAAGGATTCTCTCAATTATAGCTGCTGATATGGAAAATCCTCCCGGAACACCCATCAATGTAATACTCACCAAGCAAAAGGAGGACTCCCAGCCCTGGGAGTGAAGGCAGCATTCCTGCAGAGGTCTTCAGAGCTCTCCCAGAAGCAAGGAATCACCTTATCCCAGCCAAGCAAAATCAAACATGAAGAATACTTAATTGCAAAACCAAACTAAAGAGCAGGAAAGTTAAAAGGTGACTGTCTCCTGTGCAAACTTACACACACCAACACCCTTCACAACCTGCCTGAAACTGGACCCAAAGCACACACAAAACTAGTGAGGGTCCTCTATGCCTGGGAAAGCACAGACCTGCACACAAGGAATTCAGAGTCAAGCTGGATTCACTGCTACCAGTGCCCTGAATGCAGGCTCCCCTTTGGCAGAGGAGAGTGTGAGTTGCACCACCCCACTGGGATGTTTAACTGTGGCACTTACCTGCAAGCCACTACTCAAGAGATACTCAGTGTGCAGAACTGTGACGAGTGAGGGCTGCTTTTCACTGAGCAAAGCAGGGCGTGCCTCTGGCTTCTCAAAGCTGCATCTGAAATTACAGGATGGGTTTGGAGTCCTGGACATACCTTTAAGTCCTTGAGAACACAAATGTTGAGCAGTACAAATAAATGTGTTATTTGTTAATGCCTATCATTCCTAGGATACAGAGGAAACACTGAGCCTGTAATGAGCCTGCCTGGAGTAAGCAGTGAGTAGCTGCATTCCCTCCTGCCCTGCACAGGATGCTTCTAGCATTTACAGGAGGCAACAAAAATAAAGCTGTGCCCCCAGGACAGAGCTACTCCAGGACCACCTTCCTCCAGTTACTAAGGAAATGTTTGTCATCAAAATACTTTGCTTCAGCGGAGCTTGAAATCTCTGCTTACCCCAGTTGTCTCCAGTGGGAAACCACACCATGGAATAGATGGCAGGTTGTCTGGTGGGCAGCCAGGACATCTTCAGATCACAGATATGGCCAACTGGGAGCTCTGCTCCAGGCTCAGCGAGGTCTGTTACCTGAAACACAGAGCTCTCCACTCAGGGCAGAGGGATCAGGAGAGCTGAAATCAAACCTGAAGCCCTACAGTAGGATCAGGCTGGACTGGTGCAGGCAAATCCCATAGCATGGCCATCTCTCTTAATTCCTTGTGAACCTTTCTTTGCTGAGTTGCTCAGGCCACACTGAGCCTCATGCCAAGGTGCCCAACACCTGCACCCAAGTGCGACTGTGGGCTTTTACATCAGCACCCATTGTAGCAGCCCGTTTGCACTCACAAGCAGCACAGCAATGAGACCACTGAGCAGGAATGATGTTATCCAGTGCCTCCAGAATTGTAATCGCAAAGACCCCTGTCTCCTTGTCACCAGAAATGGCCTTTCCCTTTATTTCCTTGCTGTAAAGATCCCAGAACACAACTCTCTGGGCTTTCCAGTTCCTGCAGGCTCCTCTATTTTAAAACTAAGGAATGTTCTTATTAAAGAGATCACATTTGGTTTTAAGGGGTCTTTATGCACCTGCATGCTGCAGGAGCCGAGGAATGGGTTCGCCCTGTTCCTTCAGCTGAATCACACGTGGTGGTGTCCCCCATGGTCTCCCCCAGACCTGTGCAACAGCAGCCAGGGGGATCTCCTGATTCTGACTAAACTTGTGCTCTCCTCAAGGTAATTTTGAAACATCTTTGTCTGGTCACTTTATTGATGCTTTTCAAGACAAGTTTCTTCATAAACCAGATTTTCCCTGCCTTAGGCTTGCCCCATCACGCCCACCTCTAACTTCTGTGCTCGTGGCAACACCAGGAAAAGTACATGTTGACTCACATCATCATCAGCTCTCTTCACACTCCCTTCTTTCCTACCACACTTAATGTGCTTATCAGCTACTTTGGAACAAGTGCAACTCTGATTCATAATGTAGTTTGTCTGACTCAGATGATGCCCAATTGAAAGTGACTCTCATCACCATCCATCCCAACTTACCCAAATCAACACAAACTTGAAATGCACCATTTGTAAGTAGCCAGATTCAAAGACTCCTCGTTCAAAGCAGGAAACCTCCAGGATTTCCAAGTGAGGTGTCCTGGAGATGGATGGGGATCCTTAAATCAGGTTTCAAACACCAAAGCTTTCAGCATCTTGTGCCTTTTGGATATTCAGCATTGCCAGCAGGCCGTCCATGACAGAGGGTAAGGCAAGTCTGTGTTGCTGAGGAGACCTGGACATGCCGAGTGTTGGGATCTGCTCCTGTCAGCCAGGAAGTCATGCACACCTAAAGAGTGTTCAGAGCAGCCCTGTGATGGGGAGAGAAACCGGAGTTCACAAAGGCAAGGAGGAACTTCCATCTCTAAACAAGCTGATACTTCCTTTAGGTCTGTCCACAGGGTGGCTGAGCAGAGACATCCAGTCCCTGCCATCTGCACTAATCCTTCATCAGCTGAGCCAGGAGCACAGATCCACGGTGTGGTATGAACAAGAAGGTCTTTGATTTAAGGGGCACGCAGTTGAGGAGATGAAGACAGAGGAGCTCAGAGGTGGGAAAACAGGCAATGATTTCAACACAGCAATAGGTGAGCTGCTATCACACTTAAGTGTTCAAGTATTATTGAAGACTTCATAGCAAAGCAAGAGTCTAATAATCACATAGAATAAGGCTGGAGCCGATTTGTTGCACTGCATCTGCTCAAGTGAGCCTAAGTGGGAGTTACAGCTCCCCAGTTCTGCATCTCAATCTCTAGCACACCCCCCGAGGCTGGGGCAGGAGGGGAGGCAATGAATGTGCATGGAGGAGCAGGAGTGGACCAGGTCTGAGCTGTGGAAAATGAGTCAGAGCCTCCTCACCCAGCCTGGCTATGCGTGTGGAGCATCAAGTGTGGCTCAAGTGCCCTTCAGCAGCACTGAATTGGAGTTGATCCCGGAGGTGTTGCTGCCATATCAAGCCAGGTGTGGCACTAGAGAACAAACCCTTCCTGATGCCATCCCCACCATGCATGCCAGCCACCCTGCTCAGCACAGTCACTGCACTTCCCCTTGGGCTCCATCCAGAACAAAAGCGGCTTTGTGTCCCCTTGGAAAAGCCAGGCCTCCCATGAGATCAGAGGAGCACCATTCCAGGATGGCACTCAAGCTTTTACTACAGCAGAGCTCCTGTGTAACCTTGTGAGGGCCATCAGAGCTTACTGTGGCCAGACACTTCTCCTCATTAACCTTAAACACAGAGCATGATCCAGAATTGGAAGGGAAGGTTTAAGAACAGGAAAAGCAAAGCACAACATAAGAAACTTTGCAGACTAGAAACCAAAAGAGGCTGTTAAAGAGACTAAAATGTTGCAGGTGCTGTGGAAATTCTATAGTCTTACTGAAGGCTGAAAGCAAACACATACCACATAGCAAAGATAAGCAAACTGCCATAACTGCAGAGTAAGGCAAGGGAGGCTCCTGGAAGTAAGAAGGTATTCATCTGTTTCTTCATTAGATGTCTCTTGAAGGAGGAATCTGTCAGGGTCCTGCTGGGACAACATCACCCAGGTATAGAAAGAGATCTGGAGCTACACAGCTCTGAAAGGGAAACTAAATTCATTCTTTGTATCCCTGTCCATCACACTGGATCCCTTCATTGTGTGAGCAAATCTAAGAGTGAATCTCCCATCAGTAGGTGCCGAAAGAAGAGGTTGCAGTACAAAAATCACACCAGAATGTTCAGACAGGGCAGACTCCATTGAAGAGTCCTGGAGGAGCACGCCATGACACAGCTGCAGAGCTCAACCCTTGCTTTAATTACCCTTTGGACAATAGGTCAGAAGGTGACAGACACAAGAGCAGCTTTTAGGAGGATCTCCAAACCAGACTGGACAGAGAACCAGAAGGAAAGATAGAGACAGGAAGGTCAAGTCGCAGCCTAGAGCAAAGCTTTTCTCTTCAGTGAGGCAACAAACAAGAGTCAAACCTGACAAAGGGAAATGCCTGGAGCTCACAGAAGGAGTAATGCAAAACCTGTGGTCTAAGGCTCCAAGCCCACAAGAATGGAGTCATGATACAGTTATTACTTTCACTTTGCTCCACCTTTTATCCTCCCTGTACAGATCTGAGGCTTACCGGGACTTGGAATGCAAAGGAAGACTCCCACTAACTGAAACAAGCCTGTATGAAACCTCTTCCTTCTTTCTCTCTCCAGAAACACAAACAAGGAAACACTGCTCAAAAAATGCCCACCTGTGAGAACTGGGATCTTGGTGGCAGTGAATCAAACAGCACTGCCCAACGGCTCACTGTGTCCTTGCACAGCAGTCCTGATCCTGCTCTGGACCAAAGCTGCTGTCACCTACCTGCAGAATCACAGAGGAGTAACCCAGGAGAGCTCTGCAGGCACTCACCAGAGCATCTCCTGGCTTAAGAGTGGCTCAGCCTTCCAAGCACTCTGCCTGGAGCAATGTTCTGTGCTGGCAGCCTGAAAGGTTCTGGGTAAAGGCATTTTTGGAAAGCCTTATCTTGGAAGTAACCTATAAAGAAGGTTTTCTTCTTGAACATAACTGCTGTGGTCAGTGTTGGGAAGGAGAGCTCTGAACAGGCAACTGTGATGTCTGCAGCAGAGCATTTTGGGCCATTTCAGCTGCAGAGCCACTTTTCTCTGCAAACCAAAGCATTCACAGGACCAAAGGGGCAGATCAGAAAAGGAGCTGACTCTCCACACAGGAATTAAACTGCACAGCTCTGTCTCAAGGAGTGGCAGATACAAGAAGTGGCCGCTGCTTCAGAAAGTAACTGAGCAACGTTTATGCCCTTAGATCAATGCAGGAACAGTTTCAAGTTGACAGGAATGATTCTTATCTCAGGGTAGATCTTGAAAGGAATGTGTAAGTGCACAGCTCCCATCCAGCCATGTGCCTGCGTGCATTATGTGCCTGCCTAGTAAATGTCAGCTGGAGAGATTCTGATAAACAAGGCAACATTTGGTTCAATGAGCAGCTTCTCTTACCCCTGTTTGCTTTAGCATTCGGTTACAAGCAAAAAGAAACACTATTGGTTTCAAGATGTTGCTGCACCCACACCTCCAAATGCCAGTGGGGTCACCAGAACCTGAGAGTGAGGGTTTGTGATTTACAGCTCAAGCAAGACCATCCATCCTCCCCTGCCTGCACTGACAGGCTTTTGCCTGAGGCTACTGGTAAGCTGCAAAGGAGGAGAGAGGAAAGCCAAGGCAGGGACCTGCCTACCATCAAACACACGAATCCTCGGTCACCTCAGGACTAAAACCCAATCCTCATTTATTCCCTGTTGTAGTAACTCCAGAGCAAAACCAGCTCTGGCCACACAACACTCCCACAGCTATTTTCTGCACACTGCTAAATGATGTATAATAATACAAAGGCAGCAGAAATGCTTAAGACCGGATAAAAGTCCAAATAGCATCAAATACCAGTTTACAGCTGGAATTAAACCCCAACTGCCATGCCAGAGGTTTACACAAAAGGTTTTGTTTGCTTTCTACCTCCCTTTCTCCTCTGTAACGTTTCTCTTGCACAAAGTCAGAAACCACCTACATCTGACCCTTACACCTTGATCTGAATTGTGAGCCAAACCAAGCTAAACCGAAAGGTGAGCACTCTGCTATCTCATCTTCCTCTTTCAACAAGGTTTCTGTTCATGCTGGTGACCAACTGGCTGCACTAGAGAGCAGAAGTGTTTAGTAATGCCCTAGCCCTACCTGTTTAGCTGCCCACCAGAGCAGGGTCTTGAGGCTATGCCTATTGGAGACATTAACAGCCAGCACTAAGAAGCACAACCAGTTTAAATGTAGCGTTACTGGAAGACCAGTTTTAAGCAGGAGGAGGCCCAGAGCTCACACATACTCCCAGAAACCCAGCCCAGCCTTGAAAGGCTGCTCAGAGAAGAACCAGGCTGTCACAACACTGACCTCAGCCATCAGTTCAGGCTGTACCATGGCGCTCACAGCATTAGAAGTACCTGGCACTCCAGGAGCAGCACTACTGGTACCAGTTGCTGTCCCATGTCCTCTGGCTGAGTGGGTCCTCCCAAAGCACACACTCACCTTTCAGAGGGCCAGGCAAGAAAGAGCGAGGTGCTGTGGGCACCCAGCAATGTCCCTGCTCCTTTTGGCTCTGTTATGAATATCATCAGCATTTGGCCATCTCTACCATACACTGAAGTGCAGCAAAATACAGCTATAATTGACAGGCACTCCTTATTCTCAGGCACAAAGCTCTGCCTCTGTATTTTAGAGCCTCAGAAACATGGTATTCTGTATGAGTCAGCCACTTGCTAAGACACTGTGTGTGTATTCTCAGTTGCTTCTCCTTACAGCAAGGCTGACACCTTGCGATGCAACAGAGCAGTCTGACCTGCCCTCTCCTTTATATATATATTTATATGCACACACGTGTGTGCACATTGCCAGCTATAGGGTGACAGGTTACACACAGCCTTAAGGAAGAAGTGGGGGAAAGGCAAGAGCCCAGATTAGGAAAGTCAGAGATGCAGCTCATGAACTGGGAAGCATAACCCAGTTTCTAGCATGACTAAAGCCCTTCTCCCACTCTCCCTGAGCCTCAGTCAGCCAAAGGTCTGACACTGTAAGTACCTTCTCCCCACACCACTGAGCATCTTGCTATGCCAAGCACCTGCAAGGGGTTTACTCCAGCTGGTCCTGCCCTAGCTGCTCTGCAGGGTAAGATAAGGAAGGTTTAATCCCTTTCTGCTACATCTGATGAAAAGTAAACACATACCAAGCAAGTCAATCACTGAAACTGGCTGAACATCACATTTACCACAGCACATGGAGCCATACACAGGCAATTTGCCTGGCTGTGTCCTGATTTCCCAGGACAGGAAAGGCAGAGGAAATACAGGACACTAAGCAATGTGTTAAGAAGTACATGGCAAGGTCAGAGCTGTAGAGAAAACTGGGGAAGGTAAGAAAAGCACTGCAGGGTCAGTTCTTGTTCCTGCCTCCTGCAACCTCTCAGCCCTGAAGGTACCTACAGGGTCACTGCCCCAAGCCAGCAGAGCTGTGCAGAGCCCACAGCACCTTCCTTGCTCTGGGGGCTCAGGACACTCATCAGAGCAGCCAGAGCGCCCCTGGGATCAGGCTGACACAAGGCACATGCGAGCACCAGAGGGCACCAGGAGCCCCGGACATCCTCCGGCTCTCTCCTGTGAACCTCTCCCACTGCCACTGGAGGTCTCTGCTAAGCCACTTGCCTGGGGAAGGAGCTGCTGTAACCGAGCGGGAGGATTTCACACAACAGCGTCTGTTCCTGTGGAAACTCTACCGGGAAATGCTCCTGACAAACGTGAAGTCATTTCTGTTTGGGCTTTTTTTTGTCTACCATATAGAAATACAGAATCAGACTGCTTTGGGTTGGAAAGGACCTTACAGCTCATCCAGTTCCACCCCCCTGCCACAGGCAGGGACACAGGGATAACCATCTTATCAGGAGAATATAAATTCCATAGGAAGACAAGAACTTCAATGACAAGCTCCATTCAGCAGTGGCTGATAAGACACAGGAAGAGGACATATGAAATTACACATGGTCTGCTGAGAACATGCTCACAAATGTCGTGCCTAGCAGCAGAGAACAGCTATTATTGAAGTTAATCACAGGTGAACCTTCAGACTTACAACTCTGGGATTTTCATGGCCAGATATAAAGTATATCTGGAAGATGAGCCAGAGGAGTTCCTCCTGCTCCAGTATGATCTTCATTCTCACTCCAGCCCTCCCTTTACCTTAACCCGGGTGCACAGACCAGTGTAAAAAGTTCCTTCTCGGAGTAATTTGGGAAGCACATCCACCACTCCAACCCAGAGCCAGGATGTAAACAGCAAGGGCTTCTCTGCTGCTGATCTGTGCTAGTCTAATGCCTTATGAAAGGTTCTAAACCAGGACCCTAAAACTGTTAACATCCATTAAAACATTTGTGTATGAGTGAGGGAGAGACTCTGCTGCTTGTCCTGGTCCTGCTGTTCCTATGAGTTAACAAAAGCCAAGCTGAGGAGCCTGAGCATGCCCCAGCCTCACCTCTCAATGTGAGGACTCTGCTGTCTGCTCTCACAGTGGGAGTGGAAGGGAAGGAAATTCAAGCACCTGCTTTGCTTTGCTGTCCAACTCTGCTGACAAAAGGAAAAGTGAATTGCCAAGGTCAAACTCCCCAGCAAGGCCACAGTCAGGTCATATTTCCAACTGTTATTGTTCAGCAGGAGAGGAAGGAAGGGGAGGAGAGCAGCAAAGAGGAGAAATTGGGGTCATTTTGCCAATTATTCCTTCACCACTTTTTCTGTTAAGATTTATCAAGGCTTTCTAACAGCTCTGCTCATCACCTGCTGCAATTCCTTCCTCCCTCCGAGCTCTGCTTTCCTGGAAGCACTGAAGTTCAAGCAAGGATGCTGGTGATGGCAGCTGAGATCATCTTCCACACGTTACTGACATGGCCTTGGGAGACACAGCTATGTGGCTGCAGAGAGTGTGCATTCTGCTCCCCCACGTCAACAGGGCAGTGGTGGAGCTGCTGCCCCTCAGCATCCCATGCCCATACTGCCAAGCTCTGGAAGTGCTTTGTGCTGTAGTCACCTTTGCATCACTGGTTATTGATCAGGAAAAGCATCAGTCATGGGTTCCTACCTTCACTCTGTCCATGTGGCTGGAGCTGACTTCACTGAGCAGGAACAGAGCAGGTTCAGACTTGATTTAAAGTCTCCTTGGAGCTGGTCCTCTCTGTGGGTCCTACTTGCACTGCATGGGGATATAACCCAGAGTTAGAATTGGCTCTGATACCATCTCTTAAATCATTAAATACTTTAAAATATGGTGTCTTCTGTGCTTTTCATTAATGTCACCATGGCTGCCCTGAAGGGACACAGCTTGTCTCAGTTTCTAACACTGCCTTATAACTAGACCTGTAGGTTTTTTCCTTTCTAGGGATTGCCTGTAACATCCAAAGAGGAACAAGAAACTGGTAAATCTTGGGAAATTCAGAGCAACTCCCCCATCATGGTCACTTACACATTCTCAGGCCTTAGTCCAGAAGAAATGGACATAACACACAGCAAAACTGAGCACTGGTGCCAGCCCTGCCTTGAAGACTTCACCATCTCTGCGTAGAGCAGGGCCAGGCTCTTGCACAACCCCACCTGCACTTTGCTAACAAGACCCATACGTTACTACTCAAAGTCTCTACTATGTAACTGCTCAGTGAGCAACTCCACATAATTGTGTATGAGCCTACCTAATTCTCGAGTTATTATTTCTCCTGTGTAGGAACTGAATGCTCAGAGCCTGAAAGACTTGCTGGGACCTACTTTGGGGTTTCACCTTGAGGTAGTAGATACACACAACTCAAGTGAGTGAAAGGGGACTTGGGAGTGAACATCAAGTTCTCCCTGGTACTGACACCCTTGTGCTTGTTTAGAACGCAGATTGCAAAGGGCACATCCCCCACTGCTTCACACAACCCAATTGTAACCAGCTTCACAGATGACTTTTGCTACTTCCCTCGGGATTCTACTCCACTAGTAAAGCATTTCCAAATGGGTTTATGGGAAAGCTATCAGGAAGTAGAACAGTTATTCCAGACCCTTGACCAGATCACTGTCTCTGTGGACAGCCTCTGTGGATTCACAGCTGATGAGGTGCCTTAATATTTATTTCAGCACCTCCTGTAACCAGAAGAGCAACAACACATACGAAAACCCACACTTTTAACTGTGCTCTCCCCCTCTGGTTAGTAAGATTCTAACCTTCCCATAATGAGAAGGTATTCTAGCCCAGAGAAAGCTCCACAACACAGCAATCAACGAGGGTGTTTGTTCTTCAGAGCTCATCACTTCTTCACAATCACCTTGATGTCAAAGTCACATAGAAACCTGCAGTCTGGTGCATTTGCTGGTGAAGGTGTTGTTTGGAGCCCCATCCTTTCACCTTAACCAGAGGTTTTGAAGCTACAAGGTCAAAACCCAGCAGTGCTTTCAGGAGCATCCCAGTCACTGCCAGTTTCCCTGTGCACTCAGCCTGCAGCTACACTTGGAAAGGACAAGCAGCTCTGTTCATTGACAGCAGCTGGCACTGAGCCTTTCCCATCTGGTACCTCGGGGCACTTCTACAAACAGCACCAAGGTATTATTTGTGAAATAAAGCTCTTGTTAACATGTGTTAAGTTGGATTCTTCAAGAGCCCAACTCCGCAAGGCTTTCCCTGCAACGCCAACACTGGGAAACATCCAAGCAGGGTCTGCAATCGAGATGCCACGTACTCAACCAGGCAGCACCGCAGCCTCACCAGCAGCCTTGAAAACCTGTTCATCGCTTGCTTTCACTGTTTCTCATGTAAGTGAAATGGTTTCCTTCAAAGAACAAGCAAATTCTCACACTCTGACCCTCTAACACACAAACCACCATACAATGAGCACAAGCTGTGCAGGGAAGAGTTACAGCTTCAAACCCTCATGCAGTGTGAGCAGCAGCCCCACCTGCTGCCACCCCGGTGGGGGAACAGTCCCAAGAGGGGTGACAGGTACCCAGGCCACCTCCATGGGCTCAAGAGCTTTGAGGACTTACTCTGCTACATGAATTACACACCCATAGAACAGTGTGGGCTGGAAGGGACCTTCCAAGCTCATCTAGTTTAACACCTTGCAATGAACAGGGACACCTTCAACCAGCTCAGGCTGCCCAGAACCACATCCAGCCATGGATGTGTCCAGGGATGGGGCATCCACCACCTCTCTGTGTAATCCCCCCCCTCGACCCACTGCTCACGCTCCTTTGGTGTGGCTCAAGGCACGGCTGTCGGAGAAACCTTGCACAAGCCTCACAGTATTCACAGGGCAAAAGGCCATGACAGCTCCCTCCCTATAGTGCCTACACCTTACCTCAGCCTAACACACTGCAGCCCATGAGTCAGCAGGCACCCTGCTTGAGGGACATCCCGCCCTGTCCATCCGCCGGCCCACCTCACCCCGACACCCGCCATTGCGCCCTCCCGCCTCACCGTCCTTTCCGGCAGTGTGGCATCCCTCCTTTTACGACAGGGGGTGAGGATGTGGGGCGTCTTCTCTCTGCCTCATACTCCTAAATACAGGTTTTGGCCTCTCTAGAGAGAG
>JANHGB010014868.1:0-30865 GCA_026283785.1 Coracopsis vasa | reverse complement strand
CCATGAACATCTGGTACTTTCATCAGCATCATATGAAGACTGGTATATTCATCATCTTTAGTGCCTCTGCACAGGACTTAGTGCCTTATATCTGAAAGCAAAGTAATAAGCAGGTGATAAGAAAATAAAATCCACCAAGTGGCTTCTTGAGCCAAGGTTTCTTTTGGTCAGTCATGTTTTAATATGTACTAATGAACCTAGCTTACATAAAAGTCTAACTTCTTTAGGAATAAAACCAACCAAAAACCAAAAGACAAACACTTTTTATCTCCATAGTCTTGTAGCAATGAGTTCCACAGTTTAAATATGTATTTTGTTTTAAGTTTGCTGCCTGATCTCCTCTGAGCCCCCTCAACATACTGGCTTGAGAGTTACTCTCTGCTTTTGTTTAATCTCGTCTTGCTCCTTCATCTCATTATAAAACCAAATATTTTTCCCATCTTAAAAAAGATTGCTCGTCAATTGCCTCCCTACTTCTATCTTGTCTCTTCCATTTCAAAAATCTGGAGATTTTTCTGTTAAAAAATTATTTGACATCCTCTTCAATGTAACTTCCACACCACTAGGGCTGGCAAATTGCACTTGAGTCTCTCACGAGGCCATTCTGACCACTGAGGAAGTGTATAAAATGGAAGCAGTGGCAGTAATTTCTCTTCCAGATATGTTTTCTCTGGGAACAGCAAATTTTCACAAAGCTGCACATTCTTATACTCTTTACAGCCAGCCTAGAATTCTCCTTTTCTGTGAAACCTACAGCAAACAATGCTGAGACTGCTGCTTGCTTTAATGTTCCCTTTAACTTCCTTACATCCATCTGCCATACCTTCTTTTATTCTTTGAAACTTATTGAAACATCTTTTTGTCCTGTGCTTGTGTCTCCTTTTGTACATAGAACTCTGCTGTGCAGCTGAGATTCCAGATGCTACCAAGCTGCAAGCAGTACTAATTCCACATCCTGCACCCGTATTTTTGAATGTGCAACATGTACAGATTTCCTCTTCATATGCGATGTGAACAAAATTTTGTCTCGGGTAGAAAGACACACTTCAAAAAAATCCACAGGTACCTATTGGTAATATGCCAGGTATAAATGACAGCATTTTATCCCATTTAATTACTTGTTTTCATGGTATTTTGGCACTCTGTTCATGAAAGGGGCAAAGCTAAGATTTTTTCCCCCTCTAATAATAGTCTTGGTGAGACTTAAACCCATTTTTCATTCTCACTGCAAGTTAAGGTCATGGACACTGTGATTGCTTGACTAGTAACCACCAAAAAAGAGACCGAGCTGGTGCACGTTGAGATGTTTGTCATTCAACTACTTGTTGCCCTTCCATCACAGAACTGTTGTCCCTTACCATGTGCCATTTCTACTTCAGTGTGACTGAAGAAAAATGAGGGTGCTTAATATAATAGGTAATCTCCAGTCCTCCAGCAACTGTTTTCCACTGTTCTGTGGAATATAAACATCTTAGTCTGTAGAATGTCTCAGTTTCATTTTTTTTTCTGATGCCTAGTTTTGAGACAAGGGGATATCTGCCCACATATCCATGTCAGTTGTGATTGTGACAAGCCTTTCTACTTGCAATGCCTTTTTTAGTTTTTCATGAATTTGAGAAAGATACAAACACAACAGCAATGATCAGCTTTGCCCCCAGTCATAGAAATAAATTTTATAAACTATTAAGTATTTGAACAACATTATTTACATACACAAAATGAAATGCATATATTAATCTCTGAAGCTCAAATTCTACCTAAGCACAGAACAAGAGTAATAAAATTATACAATTAATACACTAGCGAAAAGTAAGATATAAACACTGGTGAGTGTGTGGGAATTTTTGACACCAAAAGAAGAAACACTTGCCTTGATCCTGCAGACATTAATTTGAGTAACTTGGGTCCTCTGCAGAGAGATTTGTTTCAGCGTCAGAGGTTCTGAAACCAGAAACGTGATTTTTCAACTGATTCTTTCCCTTTAAGAAGCCACCATAACTGAGGAATGAAGACTTTCTAATCTCTGTAAGAATGTGCTTCCAAGTACAGTAATATCATAAACATAGATGAATGCTCATTCATGCTGGACCTTCAGTAATAGACTTGCAAGTCACTGTCAGATGATTTGTTCCCATAAGATGCCTCATTTTTCTTACATAATTTAGGTAGCTCAAGGCATGAGAATTATCTTGACCTAAAAGAAAAAAAAAAATCTCCATATACAGAGTTTTGCCTTACTCTGGCAAAACTCCCCCATGAAAGAACTTACGTTCTTCAAACAACCCCACTAATCGTACAGTAAATTACATTTTCTCATTTGGAACATTGTAATAGATTTCTCTACAGAGTGATTTATCATGCAACAATTAGGAACCCTAGGGAATGAGATGACCATTTTAAATTTTATCAGCTTGTTTCAATAAACTGTTAATGTGACCCTAATGTTTGGGAAGCACTTTAATATAATCAGATTTCAGTTGTTCAATCTACTGACATTAATGGCTACCTCATTAATCATAGGATTCTCACTGAGACCTCAGAGGCTGTGCTAAGTTCAGTGGACCAGTTCTCACAATAATAAAAACAACAGGCAATTTTCAACAGGGAAAAATTCTCACTTTAACTGCAAAACATTGGGTTTTGTTATCCTCCAGAAGACAAGGTCATTTAATTGTCCCCCAAAGACTGGAAAACCAACATTTTTTGTGTAGTTCCGCATTATTCATAAAGCAGTCAATTAGAAATGATACAGTCATAAGAACTGAAATCTTGTGCTGTAAACAAAGAGTGGCAGCCTAAGATGCAAAAGAAGAAGACTATGCAACAGCTCACATCTGATTGGGTGTTTGGATCAGAATATCTATCCAATGTCCCCAGGGACAGTGATGTCTCCTCCCCGAAAGCACTAGTATTCCATGATAATGGATCTCACCTTGCTGAATGCACCACTAATTACTAATAAAGCTTAACAATCTGTAAGGCATTACAAGGATACAGCAGTGGCTTTTCTGCTATCACCATCAAAATATCTTCTTACCCTGAGGAGTTTAATAGAAGACCATGTAAGTAATACCAAAGGCTTTGTAGCAGATAGGGTGTTAGAATTTGTGTCTCAAGTTCTAGGGAAACTTTTACGACTGTCCTTATGAAGGCCTTGACCTTAGGTGTCCTTGAGGAATAAATTAGGAAATACATTGCCCTACTTCAGTAGAAATCTTGAAGAAGTTCAGGCACAGTTTGAAGGAAAGTTGAGTCCTTTGCATGAACAGTTAAACAAACCAACCACTTGAATATTTCTTTTCTTTCATTCACAAAGTTAGTGAGAAGAAAGTTGTGACATGGGATGTGAGAAGATACTAAAACAATATCTGAGAAATTAAAACAGCAGCAAAAATCACTAGTATCATAAAAAGCTGTAAACTAAATTCAGCAGAGAAAGGAGCTTCATAAACCGATTCAGCAGCTGAGGACCTGCTTGTCAGCCTTTGATGGACGGCAGAATGGTGGAAACTTCCACTACCTACAAAAGAAAGCACTATTGCTAATAAAGCATCATCTGGAATACAAAGAGCCAATAATTGCTCATAGCTCAAACACAGTCTGAGAATGCCAAACAGCAGTAAGTACTGACACAGTTAATTTTAAAACTTGATTTTAATAAGTCTTGGTTTCTTTATTGATAATGCAATCTAACTTAGGAATATATAATTGATAAGTTATTCACCTGACAGTCAATATGGTTAATGTGTACTTAGTTTATTTGCTCAGTTAATCTATCTGAAACAGGAAAATGGTACCAAGCCAAAGAGGATATGTATAATATTGACATATTCATCCAATTGGTTGTTGAGACTTCAATAAAATTAGGTTTACCAAGTTAGAGAGTGGGTTCTTTAAGACATTAGCAAGTATCGCCTATTTTGGTTCCTATTTTGTTTAGCCATGAAGATAACAAAGACCATCAAATTAAGTTTATATTGCTAATACATTTAAAATAGACAGATGACTTTGATCTTGTCAAATAGATGTGTTCAGAGGAGGAAATAATAGCAGCAGTTTGGATAGGCTGAAAGGCAGCAACATAAAGCCGTACAGCAGAGGTGACTGTTTATGTGGTACCCAAGAAAGGGATATGGTATTCCCAGACATATTTTCAAGGCTAGTGAAAAGAAACAAGGAACATTAAAAACCACTGCATCATTAAGTCTATATTCTGACTATCACAAGCACCACACCAGACACCCTCCTTAGTGTCTTAAAAAAGGTTGCATTTCTTGCTACAAATACTTCCACTGAAAGCTACTCAGTCCTGCACTCAAACGGTTAGAAATCTTAATAATCAAATAAAAATCATCCATGGTGAATTTTGTCATTGAATCACTCTTTTATAAGAGTATTACCATATTCTTTGTTATTTGACTAGCATTATTATCTAGCTTAAATATTTTCCTACCAGGCATCCCCATTCCCTTGGCATATATCTCACTAAACTCCAGTCTTCTAATTCACTGTCACATGAAATATTTCTTATTTACCTGACCATTCGAAGTTTTTTCATTGTCTGTTCCAGATTCATCTAGTTCTTCTGGAATGTGGTTGATGAGTCTTGCAAAGGGGTCTCTTCAGATGAGAACCTAATACTGAGGTGCAGAGAGCTGTAACAAACACATTAATAGAGTAGTGGATTTATAACTAGTATAGAAAAGAGGATTGTCATATTGAAAGATTGAGAGCTGGTGTTCTGAGCTAGCCAGTTTCACATATGCGTAGCTATAGCAGAAATTGTGAGAGAATGGCAATTAGAGAACACAGACTCACAAGGTAAACTATCATATGACAAATTTTCAGAAGCTTATCTTCTAGCTCCGTAGAGATTTTTTGCTTACCAGAAAAAAATCCTATGAAAAAACCCCCTCATATAATTCAAAAGGGCCAATGGGAGCAGGTCCGGATTAGCAAAAGGGCAGAAGTACTGTAGTGACAGCTATCATTAGAAGCTAACTAAAAAGCTTGAAAGGGTCTATAATACAGGACCTTTCTATAATATGCAAGTGCAGGAACAAAAGGGAGGGAAAGAAGCTTCATGGAGAGGACTGAGGTGGAGAAAGAAGAACTAGCAGAGAACATAGCACAACTGGAGGCACAGGAGATCAGAACAAAGATACAGGAAAATTAACAGCACTACAAGATTTGGAGAGATAGAGTCATTTTCATTTTGACCAAGATCCTTAAGAAAAATTTCAAGCCATAATCTGTTAGTGATTATATATGTGGCCTTGCCTGGCAGTCCAGTGCAGGAGTTACCTGATATATGGCTTCAGCGTGAAATGTGACATTTTTAGTACATGTTATCAGCAGTGATCCATCACGGCATAATATGTAAGATTATTCACCAGAACCCAGTCTTTTTGCTTCAGGTGATTTTATTTATCGTTTGTACAGGCACAGATGAGGCAGTGAATCTAGGCTGGCATAGGAAGAGTTGAAAAAATGAAGCACCTTCCTTCTGAATTGCGCTTTGAAACAGAGGGAGAATTGTTAGTTAAGCATCTCATGTTGAAAACCTATGGCAGGCTTTAAGGGGACACTTAACTCCAGGACACAGGTCTGGCTCTTCTGGGATTCTAGTGGGAGGGAGAATAGTAAGGGTTGGTGTTTCAAGGGAGGATGGTGTTGTTTGGATTTCATTTATTTTGCTCTTTCTGATTGCCTTTTAGGAAGGAATGGCTTTGAACTCTTAATTGTATATTTTGTTTTTATCAGATCACAGACCCGTCCTGTCCTTTCTCACTCCCCCCTACCCTTCTGCCACAGTCCTTACTTTACTGCTTTCTTCCTTCTCTCTTTCCTTTCATCTTCCACCCTGACAATAAACAGTCTGGAGCTGAATCCAGAGAGCAGAAACAGCTTCGATTCCCTCCCCACCTAATAAGGATCCTAATAAAACTTTAAAATGGCATCCAGATCCTAGCTGCGTGGTATACAGTATGTCTCTAGTGAAGAAGAAAACAACACAGCATGATTAATCAAAGAGAAGATTTTTCCTCAAGCAATCTTTCACACTAAGGAAGGTGCTCCCATATTAGCAGGAATGTTTTCATACAAAGAAATGAGTACTAGGAATGGAAGCAGCAGCAGCCTGGGAAGAGGTGGAGCCTGTGCTGAAAGGATGATGAAGATGCTATGGATTAAGAGCCTGGTTGCCTCTTGATGCACCAGGTATTTATGTCAGTAATTCTCATTAGGTTTAACATGAAAAACAGTCACAAATCCCCTGGGGACTGAAAGAAGAACAGATTCCTTAATGTTTCCACGAGGAATACTTTGAAACCTTCATAAAACATTCGTATTTGATGGAAAGGAAAACCTACTTTAATAAAACATGTTTACCACTATAATATAATCATCGCTTAGTATTTTATCTACTTAAGTATCACGCATAACGTACTTGCATTGCCAGTATATATTATAAGGCTAGGATCATTTTACTTCGTACTGTTGGTTTATCTAAGATTAACAATTCATTTTACTGTAACATCAAAATGGAGTATTTTAACTAAATAAGCCAGAATGAACCCAAGTTTACAGAACAGTTTTTCTTTCTCTAAGAACCTATTTCTGAATGTGGCTTCAAAGGCAGACATCTGTATCACAAAACTGCTGAGTTTGAAGTGCTTGTTATTTAAGGTTTATTTTACTGCCTTAAAGAAGGTCACAGTTAGGTTGGGGTCTTTTGTTCTGGGCACTGTATAAATGCAGCAGACTTTCAGAGTCTATAGTTGATTATAAAGGGGTGTTACGAGATGGCTAATGTGCCCTAAGGTATTTCAGCTGGCTGCTTCAGAAGGCCAAATGTCTTGCAGGCTGTGTTACTTATGTGCCAGTCCTTTGCGGAGGCTCTTTGCACATCATGTCACACAAAATGGCATTAGATGGTTATGTTGAGACAACTTCAGCCCATCTTTAAAATGTCTGCTGCTTCCAGAATACATCCAGGAACATTTTGCTTGTGATTGCACACCTTTAATATCTTTTGACTACAGAATGGCACAAGACATTCATAAAACAAAGCAGACAGCTACTGAAAATACTCAGGGTTGCATATACACCGGTACTGAAATAGATACAAACAGCTCAGAAGAGAGCAAGAAAAGCAAGCTCTGCTCCATAAAATGCCTTCTCTGTCCTAGTGTAATTATCTTTATATAATAAGAATATTCCAAGGCAAACTAATGAGTATCTACTGTTGATGAAATTTTACTTATTGTAGGTTATTTTTCATACATGTGCTTCCATTTTACAAATCAAAGGCAAAATCTGTCCAAGTTCCAGTACAGCTGGATAAGTACAGGTGTGTGATCCCCAGTGTTTTATATACCTTTTAATGGTTGCTGGCATTTCAGCCATTATGGAACTAACTAGTACACACTCAAAGCTCACATATCATGAGTAAAATCTGCCACACTTCTTGAGGAAATGTTAAAATGTTCAACATCCATGTTCTCAACAAGTAAATAACACATTAGAGGCCTACATTATGACCAGATTATATCTATTAGTTACTGCTGTGCACCATGTAAATCTCCAGATTCCCCTGGGAAATGAGAAAATCATTTCAGACTTCAATAACTAACAATCAGTTATTGCTCTGGGCAATAATAAAGCTGAATGCAATTACCTAAAGTGAAGTTAGCAGTGTAACAAATGAAATACAGATTTCTTTCTCTCCTAAAATAAATGTACCATCTCCTCATCACACATACTGCATGGTATTATAGGGTCTTCTAAACACTGTATTGTCTGAACAGCCTATTTGAGATTTAAAATATATGTGATTAAAACTTATAAAAGTTACTTTTTATGACATCACTTGCATGATTAGTGCTGGAAAAAAAAACTAATGGCTATGAAACTGCAAAAGTAAAACACTCATTCTAGGAAAACAGATTTCAAAACAAGATTCTCTGCTCCCAGTAGTACTCCTCTTCGCATTGTAAAGACAATTTACCCCAAAAGGAAACTAGAAAATTTCTATTCATAAAATGCCTTTGATCAGATTTTTCTCAAAACACGTTAGAGCGTTAGAGTTGTAAATGCAACATTTCAGTCTTCTTACTTATCCTATCTCCTGTCACATTAATTTATTATTTATTCTGCTAACATGAAAATGTGCATGCTGTTAAGGAGGAAAAAAAAGTGGTTTTATTTTAAGCTGATTTTTAAATGAAGTGTTTGAGAACTGAAGTCCCTAGAAGCTGGAACTTTTCTTAATGTAGAACTGGATTGTATAATAAAAAGCATATACATAAATGTTTGCAGGATGAGGATTTTTGGATATAACTCTAGAATGAATAATATTTTCAGTAAGAATGAGATTAGATACTGAGTGAAAGAAAAATATGTGAAAAATATTCATAACTGAGAATATTACAGTTTTTCAGCTATGCTACCTTTTGTGTTCTTATGCAGGTTAAGTATTAATTGTCCATGCTGAAATACTGCAGGTTTGAGAGATGGACCCACGCAAACATCATGAAGTTCAATAAGGTCCTGCACCTGGGTCAGGGCAACCTCAAGCATAAGACCAGGCTGGATACAGCTTTGAGCAACCAGGTCTAGTGGAAAGTGATCCTGCCCATGGCACAGGGATTGGACCTAGGTGATCTTTAAGGTCCCTTCCAACCCAAATAATGTATGTTGTTGAATATTTACATGATGCATAGTTCAACATATCATTAGTATTACCAGTTCTAGTAATAATATATTTGAAAAATGTGTTGAAGCAACTCCAGTCATACCTGGCTGCCCTTCTGTCCTAGTTTTAGCTGTATCAATTATTTTTCTTCCTAGTAGCTCTTGCAGTGCTGTGCTTTGGCTTCAGTGTGAGAACAATGCTGATAACACACTGATGGTTTAGTTGTTGCTAAGTAATGCTTACCTTGATCAAGGACTTTTCAGTCTCTCATGCTCTGCCAGTGAGGAGGGGCACAGGAAGCCGGGAGGAAGCAGAGACAGGACACCTGACCCAAACCAGCCGAAGGGGTATTCCATACCACAGCATGTCATGCCCAGTATATAAACTGGGGGGAGTTACCCCTAAGGGACCAATGACTGCTGAGGTTGGGCTGGATATCCATCAGCAGGTGGTGAGTGGTTGTATTGTGCATCACTTCTGTTTTCTGAGCTTTCATTTCTTCTCTTGTTGTTTCTTCTTCTTATTATTATTGTTACTATTGGTATTCTTTCTATTGTCACTATATTTTACTTTATTTTAGTTATTAAACAGTTCTATCTCAACCTGTGGTGTTCACATTCTTCCAATTCTCCTCTCCATCCCGCCTTGGGGAGGGGGAGAAGGATGGGTGTGAGTGAATGGCTGCGTGCTGCTAAGTTACCATCTGGGTCTAAACCACACCACCTTCATTTTGGTAAATGCTTTATTGGAATAAAGATACTGAGTCAATGGATGTTCTAAGCTGATGAAAATATAAAGATGCCTTGCTTTGACTACACTAACCCTGAAAAGATTCTTTTTAGGTAATTTTAGCTTATATTTATCATTACTTGTATCATTCTGATACAAATCTCATTAAAGAAAATATAGAATCCATGCAGCCATTAAAGCAGGGCACTATCAAAAAGAGCCATGATATGCAGCAGCTATGATAAAACATTACAGAGCAAAGCGGGATCATTTCGGTTCAGTATTTTCTCAGTTAACTGGAGAAGTACTCTGCAATTATTTGTAAGGATTGAGCAGTTCCAGCTTGTTACTGCTCTACTCTTATTCTACCCCTGCAAAACATGGAGAACAGGGATGCTCCCCATGAATGCTGTCCACCATTATGAGCTTAACTTCCCAGACTCTGCAATTGACAACATTTAGACACTGTTTTTATAGGAGAGAATGAAACTCACGGAGCTGTATTGCAGCCAAGGTGAATTATGGAACCAATTATGCTACATCTTTGGACTCATGGCCAGCTAGGAAACATAGATTATGTCTGTACTTAGGTGGTCTGAAGAGCTGACAGAGGAAGGATCCACGTTTTCCTTGAATTCAGGCTGTGTAAAAATCCCATCTGCTCTTCCTAGCAGGTGATGCCAGGATCTTTCTAGGAAGGATCCTTCTGCCTTGTGTCAATCACTACCAAAGGGAAAAGGTGTTTGGGGGTGCAGCCTTGCCAGGCACAGCATGCCAGCTGGTCGGTGAGGGAGCTGGTGCCCATGTGGCTGCAGAGAACTTGCCACCACTGCTGCCATCTTCCTGCCTGACACCTAAAAAGGACCAGTAGAAAACATGGTTCAGAGGACAGCCTTGAGGTTGATCCTGCACTTCAGTGGCCTGTCTATACAGTGCATCCGATCAACCAGGTAAAGTCTGTTGAACTACTGAGGTTTTGCAGGGAATGACAGCAGACTACACATGCTTTAAGACTTTTGCCAAAACTCCAGCTAGAAATACAAATTCATTTTGATAAAAAATGAGAACAAAAAGGTTGGCAGGTAGTAAGTGACACTAAGGATGGAATTAAAATAGTGATAATCTGTTGCTAATCTGGAACATGAAACCATTTTTAAATTAAGCCAAAGAATCACAACTGATACCTACAAAGATGGGAGTCTCTATCCTAAAAACAATGATTTGAAACTATTATAGTTTCTGATTCCAAATGATTCAATGCAGTTTGTCAAAATAAAGCTTTCTCAAAGCACATAGTTGCTGGATATAAAATCATGCAATAAAGTAATGGTCAGGGTTAATTGCATGCTTTAATTCTGAATTTGTCACTGATGGAATCGGGTTTTTAATAATTTACACACTTCTATCACCTGTATTTTTAAAAGAATTT
Organism: Coracopsis vasa; assembly: GCA_026283785.1. Lineage (NCBI taxonomy): Eukaryota > Metazoa > Chordata > Aves > Psittaciformes > Psittacidae > Coracopsis > Coracopsis vasa. The sequence continues at coordinate 20,012 of JANHGB010014868.1, read as the reverse complement.
TAAAAATGCAACAGACAGCTGTAAAAATTATGTGAGAGCTGAAGTATTTGACAGTAAGAAATCTTAGTAAAACTTCCCAAATCTCAGTAAGTACAATTTATCAAAAGGAGGGTTAGATACTAGACTCTTCGAGAATTGCTGCATCAAGTTGCAGTGGCATGATAACATTTGGTCTGGTGGCACTTCTGAGATCATACCTTACACAAGTTTTCCCAATATTAAATGCATCATTGTAATTACCTAATTAAATCAGTAAATATGAGAATCTTCTCACAACACAGATGATAGCTGTTCAGGTGTAAGGACTGTATGCATTACACAGACAGTCTTAGAAAAAAACATCATATATTATTGTTAATCTTCAGCTGGAACTCGGACATGAACATATATATATATAACATTATTGAGGTGTTTGGGGGTGTCTGAATGTCCAAATTCAGTTCATAAGAACAGATAGTCATTACCATATAGGAAACCTGTTGATATTGTAGAACGTAAATAAGGAAGTGCTCTTATTCTGCAAGGTTCCTACACAAATCACAGCTTACCTCTGTCTTGTAATAGGGCCTGTTCTAAAAACCTTTTAAGTTTCCAATTGACTTAACAGGCTTTCAATCTGGCCCTAAAGTAGTAAAACCTTTGCTGAATGTTTACAGATAACCACTTAGTCAGTGCTAGCTTAAGAAAAGAAAAAGGAAATAAATTAAATGTATCTTCCAGTGACATAAGCCTCATGAAGAATTAACTAGGATAAGCACTTATTCTAGTTGGTGCACTGTCGATCTGAACAATGCAGACAAAAATAATAATTAAAACATAGCTTCATGCTGAGATGAAACTTTCAAGAGTGTTCTACTGTGTTAAGCTTATGACTTCTCTGGTTTTGTATTTGCAAGCATAATTATGTCCCAGAGGCAACAGGAGCTGGTGCTTGTCAGTCCCCATTTCCCCCTCTGATAGGTGATTAATTTCTTTACACAGAAATCCAAAAGTTGATGCCAGAGCAATAATAATAATGTAAACAAGTCTTTTATTCTTTTAATCTGGAATGCATAATTTAATGGCATAGTTGTATAAATAATGAAAATACCACATCTACTTTAGACAATTAAGGCTAAACTGAAGGTAACATTTAATGTACTATTGATTGACTGTATCAATAAAATGATGGCAGACATCTATATGGATGATAGCAGTTAGGAAAATGCTACCAAATATATCAATACAGATTAAGTAGCGGTAGGGTGGAGCAGACTTGATGGCTCAGAGTCCTGGTAATGGAATACGGAGCCTTTCACCTCCAGCACTCTGATCTGAGCCAGCCTAGGTCAGTCTGCATCTGAAAGTCATTACCATCAGATGGTTCTTCAGTGAAATGAGCTTGTCTTAATGGCAAGCTGTCTGTGCCACAAAATGCACCATTTATCATGGCTGACACCATGTTGATTTTCAGCTGGAAGGCTGGAAGCAAAGAGGACAGTCATCAGGGGCTGCTCTCCTATGGGCTGTGCTGAAGTTTTAGGAACTTTAGTGCTCCTAAGTACTAACCAAGCAAAGACCAAGAGGAAGCTACCTGTGCTAAAGAAATTGCAACTGAAATGTAAGACAAGACATGAACTAACAGACAGTAATAGTAAATACGGGAGAAACAAGATAGCAGTAGGCTCAGCATACCAGAAGCATCAAGTTACAGTAGCTATCCTGCAGTACTTGTCTTTTGGATGGATTAGAGAATAACAGTGTTACATGGGGAAACCAAAACAGAGTTTGTTGAAAGACATCAAAACCAAACATGAAGAAAAAGGCAGTGGAAACCAGTATCCTAGGGTAGTCAGAGGCAAGAAGTAACATATTAAAGCTAAGTGAAAACAAAACAGGATTGGAATAAAGGATTTCAAAATGAAGGCAAAGTGCATACAGAACCGGTGTAGAGATGGTAGACGCTGGAGTGCTGCAAAGTTTGGAATGACATGAACAAAGGGATGAGCTAAGGGAGTTATTTGTTTCAGTAGCAGCTCTGGTTGGATATGAGCAGAGCAAGACTGTATCTGTTAAAGCCACCAGAAATGATGTTGTTAGGCGGGAGCATAAAAGAGTTTTAGCATTGTGGTTGGATGGGGAATACTGTACTTCATAGAAGTTTGGGAGTAAGGTATTACCCAAAAGATTTAATGGCTGCCTGAATAGTAGCCCAAATCAAATAGCTGTTTTATTTGCAACACTCAGGCTGCAGTTCTGGATGAGAGATGGGTCAAAACTCTTATTTATAGTGATGGCAAAATGAATAGAACAAAAATAATTAAGAAAATTCTTTTATGTCTTTGAGCTTAACCTGGTGGTTAGACATACACGAGGAGACATCAGGTTACACAGCAGACAAGTTGTTGCATTTTGGGGAGTTATTCTTCTGTATGTTAATCTGTGTTGTCAACTTGGAACAAAGATGTTGAGCATCATTTTCCAGCCTTTTATCTACTTAACTCTAAAAGCTCAGGGATTGCTTCTAGGAGCTCTGCAAAAGATAAATAAGAAAAGGAAGCCTACGTTCTGCAGGCTTAATTTCTATTAAAATTTTTTTCACAAATTGTAAAGTTGAAAAACAGGGCACAGAAGAAGGGCAAAAAGGGACAGATTCTTGTCAAATTGTCACCATAAGTTGAGATCCTGTGAAGAAACGAAAAACACGACAAAACCAGGAAAAGACAGTCACTGAAAACAAAGGCTGATACATTCTCTTGAAAATTATGTGAGCTAAACCCATGTTAGTTTAAAAAACACTTCTGGATTTTTAAATTCATCTGTCCAAGGGATACGTCACCAAATTGATGGGTGTGACAAGATCAATAAAATATTCCTGATTGATGTACATTTCAGTTTTATTTACATACTTAGTAATCATATCCCTTGTGGATTCATACCTGTAACAAACAGCTTATAAATATCATATGACACATACACCCTCAGACTGCTTCTTATCCCACAAAACACAGCAAGCTGGTGAGTAGCACTATCATATAAATGTCAACCACCCTTCTGACCATTCCACCAGTATGCATGCCTTCTCTGCAGAAAAAAACTCACAATGGGAAACACATATTTTTCCCACAAAATGAGGATGAGGAATGAAGAAATTAAAGAGTGAAAATTTCTCAGTGGTTGTACAGCTCCTTTTCATGAAGTTGTAATTCCTTATGACTTCTTTATGGATTCAGCATGGAAGCTGCTGGGCATACACAAGCTTGTTACTTAAAGGAATAACTTGGTGATGAAATGATTAGTGTAATTACGTGAAATTAGGTGAAACTGAACTAAAACTAGGTGTATTTTGCTTCAAGGACTCACAAGGACAAACTCCTCAGCAGTGGTTCAGATAACACAGAATCGTGTAGCCATGTGATTCTGATATTCATTCATTTTTATTTATTGTCGTTGTGATTACACAGTCAAAATCATGTGCAGTAGCTATTTGAATGATTGCTGTTTTGCACATAACAATATGTTCAAACATCTATGAGCATAATCATGACTTGGTTTTAACTGAATCATATTAAAACAAACAAGGACCTGGCTTACCACTAGGAGTACGAATTAAATAAAACACTGTTGAACATTCTGAACATGTAGAAGCTAGAAGAACCAGAGGTGGAGCCCACAGTGGATATGACAACCCCTCTCCAACATGTGACAAGATACCCTGGGAAGAAAACATGAGGCTGTGTCCAGTGACTAGCCATGTTCAAAGCAGTTAAATAACCTTAGTGTGAGATTTCTTGGCAGAAAAGGTACAAAAAAATCCTTTGTGTCTCATCACTCAGGATCAGGACAGGCTATATTCCTAAGCAAGCTGTTTCATTTCAGTCATCCATTAAGCTTGCTAGAGAAACAACTAGAGAAAACTGCGGTCTGGTATGCACGCCGCACAGAAAACTCTGATTAATCAACTCTTCTGTAGGCGCATTCTCCACTCTGTACACGTGTCACCTAGAAAGACGGGAAAGTTCAGCTGGGTATGGCTTTCACTCCCGAAGCTGCAGAGGTAAACAAATGCAAATTTTTTTTGTGTATCTGTCTTTACAACGGAGTGTTACACTTGGTTATTGACTGCCATTTTGCGGGAAGCAAAGCGTGTGTTTGCAATACTAATCAGTAAACTGCTCCAAGAGTTGGTGGCTTACTTCTTGCACCAAAGTAAATGGATTATCTGTTGCAAAGGACCTAGCATCATCTCAAAGCAGTGAAAAATTACCTGGCAGGCTTAATAATTTCCCGTATGGTACTTTTTTGGACCTTAAATATTCAGTTTAACCATGTCCTGGGCTGCATCAAAAGGAGCATGACCAGCTGGTCGAAGGAGGCGATCCTGCCCCTCTGCTCTCATTTGATCCCCCTTTGGAGTACTGTGTACGGTTCTGGCATCCTCAACACAAGAAGGACATGGAACTGTTGGAACAAGTCCAGAGCAGGGCCACGAGGATGATCAGGGGACTGGAGCACCTCTTGTATGAAGGTAGGCTGAGAAAGTTGGGGCTGTTCAGCCTGGAGAAGAGAAGGCTGCGTGGAGACCTCCTAGCAGCCTTCCAGTATCTGAAGGGGGCCTATAAAGATGCTGGGGAGAGACTCTTCATTAGGGACTGTAGTGATAGGACAAGGGGTAATGGGGTTAAAACTTGAACAGGGAAGTTTAGATTGGATATAAGGAAGAAGTTCTTTACTGTTAGGGTGGTGAGGCACTGGAATAGGTTGCTCAGGGACGTTGTGAATGCTCCATCCCTGGCGGTGTTCAAGGCCAGGTTGAACAGAGCCTTGGGTGACCTGGTTTAGTGGGAGGTGTCCCTGCCCATGGCAGGGGAGGTTGGAACTAGGTGATCTTAAGGTCCTTTCCAACCATAAGTATTCTATGATTCTATGATTCTATAAGAAAGCTGTGCTTTACTTTTATGCAATCTTTTTCTCTATTGCATTACATATGTACTCATTGTTGGTATCAGATAAGATATACTGCTGCAATAAAGCTAATCCCTTGTTTCCAAGAGGGATGTTGGGGTTTCTGGAGTTATTTCTATTTGATAAACCACAAATATATTGCCAAACCTGAATGATTTCTAGGTATGAAGAATATTTAAATGTATTCTTTATTCTTACCCTGTTGTTGCTAATCTGTGCTCTAGTGTTAATCTATATTCCAGTCTATGCTGGAATTTACACACGTGCAACCCTGTTGCAAAAAGCAAGCTCTGCTAATGAGTGCAGAAATGTTCTCCTGCTTGAAATATAATGTATCTTAAAAATTACAATGCCAGAATCGTGCTAAGTACACATGTTCTAGCACTTCTTAACTGTTGTGAGTCACTTTTGAGTGGTTCATTGCAGAAATACATGTGCAATTTTTAGTAGATGGAAATACCACTGCCATGTTACATAAATTAAAAGTATTTCAGAATTCACATCTGAATAGGACATGTTGGCTTCCCATACATTTACTGATAGAATTTATGTGTCTCTGTAAAGCATATTGGAGTAATCAAGGAAAAGCTCTAAAAGTAGTTGGTATTCTTCATCCAAAACTATGTAAAGGAAGCACTAGCGTAGCACAATGCAAAAATCTTAAATCACAGGGCAGCAATGTAAAGTTTCCTTATGCATATGTTTTCCAGATAGTTTCAGATTATGTCAGGAAACTAATAAGATACAGTATTTCTATATTTACCTTATTGTAATGGAAATTCTTCATCAAGGTTTTATTCTGCTTAAATTTATCAACGTTTCTAAATTATTTTTCATGGGAAGTTCTACTCTTTTTTTCAATGACATTTTTTGAAGAGAACATTATGAATAAAGCTTTCAATGCAAAATTTCTTACATTCATTCTAAGAATGTGGAGAAGAAGCTTTTTTTAATTTTCTGATTATTACTTGTTACAAATAAAAAATAGAAGTAAAGTAACTATATAATTATGAATATTCATTTGATTGAGCCAAACTATATTCCTGTACAATTATTTTCACATCATTTAGCATCTTTTCATATATTTCCATACTTTAAATTTTTTTTTTCTTAATTAGGAAAAGTACTTTTTTTGTAAAGTAAAGAGGAAAAATGTTAGACAATAGGAAGCCTACAAGCTTAATTATGCCTTGTCCACACATGCTTAAATGCACATACCTGATTAGCCACTTCAAAAGCAGCAGAATAACTGACATATAATATTTTAACTGGTAATACGTTAAATTATTCATAGGCTTAAGTATTTTCAGCATTGGGCCATGATCTGTTAGATGACATGAGTCTCTAGATACTTGGGGTCTTTTAATTCTCTGAATTTGATATATAATGTCCATAAATACAGCTCCCATGTTTCTTTAGCATATTCTGGCAGAGAGTTTTACCAGAATGTCTCTTTACATTTTTCATCTTGTAATTCATATTAAATTGCACTGAATAATGCAAACATATAGACTTCTGTTGCAAGCTGAATAAAGTCTATCAAAATGTGAACTGTCTGATGTAATCATAATTTTCTTGCTAAATCTGATTTCCTTCCAAACCTATCTATACATTTGCTAATGCCTCACTTTGTGTTACACTAGATAACCCACTTTGCATTACGCTTGTTAACATGTCATGAATGGCATAAGCAGGTGTGACATAGTGAAAAGCAGTGGCTAGAACATGGCATTATAGAAAGTTATCCTAAAACACCATGCAAGAAAATTCCTATCATTATTTTCTTCAGTATGTATATATACTTAATGTACAGTACTTATGGAATCTGAAGCCCTTCTTCATACCTTTGCTAGTATGAAGATCACTGGATACAAGCAGAATTTCACACCTGGTTTTCAGGGTGAAAGCTGCAATACTGCGTCAGTTAATTTATGATATATTGGTCCATGTATATTATTTTTACTGCAAAAAGCTTGCTAGTAAATGTGTTAGATTTTACACTGATTTAGCTTATTTCACATCACAATCTGGAAGACATGTAGCTGTATAAACCCTTTACCTGTATGCTAATGTAACAGGATTTGTCCTTCCATGTTTCATTACTCTTAAGGCAACAAAATTTCCTTCTACACACAAGTTTTATTTGAACGTGAACTTTTGTGTATATGTCATGTGTTAAATGATGATGAAGCCCTCACAGATTTCTTTGCATAATCATTGCATTGTCACAGAGTTGAAGCTGAATTTCCATTTACTCTTATTGTAATTAACTTAATTAAAAGTAATTCATCTGAAACATGTTCTGAAACTCATGCTGAGGCCTGAGGCAATGTAATTCCCCACACAAATGATCCTGAAACACTTCAAACCCAGCAGAAAGATGCCTGCATGAAATACACGTCTCTGTAGCCCCTCACTCCTTGCCATTCTTTCAAAGTTTACCAAGGGTAGAATACCCCACTGTTGTGACTGTGTCCTTTATGAACATAGTATTTTTCACTAGGACAACAGATTGAGCTTATTTTTAGCAATTTCTTTCAGACACTATGAATTAAAATAACATTCAGACCTCAATTTTTACAAGATATTTCTAAATGAAAGGGTTTTCATAGCTGTATAAAATGCATTAGTATTGCTTTAATCTTCTTCTTGAATGGAATCATAGAAGAAATTATGTTACTTATGGAGTTTTGCACTGTTTTGTGAAATGCACTTGTTGGTGTCTTAAAACTGAATACCTAGAAGATTCACCTATGTTAGAATGGAAAAGCAACTTAGCTATTTCATGTGGAAGAACTTAATTACCAATTAGACTGAGACAGAGATAGTAAATTATTTTTGGCATAGCTGATATTAGGAATTTAATTGGATCAATTGAATAATATAATGTGATTGAAAAATGTGTGAAAAATGAAAAGGCATAGCATCCTACCAGTAAAATAAACCTAAAATGATGAAAAGTTATAAATTATACACCTGATTACTGATGTCTCATTACACTGATTATTACAACCAGTTCAGACCATGACTAATACCTTTCCATTGCTTATATGTGAAAGGTTTTCAGTTGTTTTTTGAAAGATCTAAATGGGATAATTTTTAGCATAAATAATTTTTGTACAACACCACTTTTAATATCCCATTGCAAAGGTATCTGACGCATTCTTTTCTTTCAGATATGTTAGAGCAGCAGGAAATTTTAATGAGCCATAGGATTAAGATTTGCTTAAAATAAAGTGATGTCATGTGACAATCAAGTACTTCTCTTTGTACCATATTTTCCCTGAATAAACATTTTAGTCCTCTGGAGTGAGAGAAAGGAAAAGAAAGAGAGAGAAAAGATAAGTTGCTGCCTGGAAGATAATGTTAATATGGATAAAACATTTTTAAACAAGCTATATGAAATATGCAGTGCTCTTCTGCAGATAAAATAGCTGCTATATTTATCAGCATTCTCTAGTGTCTTAAGATTTCTTAGTTAAGTCAGTGCTTATAAAAGGTGCAAGACTGACAGCACAAGAATATGAAGTCCTTTGTCTGTCTGCTGGAAAAGTACTGAGTAGGCAGCAAAGTCCTGGTGCTCTTTTGCTTTAAAACTCTTTGTCATCTGTGTCACTGTTGAATTTACTGCATGGTTTGCCTTTGATTGACAACAGTAATTCAAGGAGCATGTGTCTCTCTGCCTGTAGTACCATTATTTATCAAATGAGCATGGAAAGCAGCATTAAAAAATAACAACCAGTTTCTGTAGCTATCTTGTGACTTACAGCACTGGACCATAGAAAGAACCTGATGTTCTGGGAAATGCACTGAGCAAGCACAAATCAGTTCTCCATCCCATGGGCAATGAGGGGATGCTGGCTCTTGAGTGTGATACAGGGCCATGCACACGGGCCATGGAGCTGGTTGCCTCTGGACAGGAAGCATGTCAGGCAGGCTGCTGGATGCCTGGAAATCCAGTAGAATGCTTACCAAAATGGACTGGAAGAGCTGGTGGCACTATACTAGTTAGAGATGCCATTTGTTCCTTGGACTCTATCCAGATTCTTCATCTGGGTGCTACTGCACCCACAGTTTTGTGCTGTGGAAGTTTTTCTCTGAAGAAATGGACTGAAACTGCAAAGGGATCCCATAGAGCAGGAAAGGGATGATGGTATCCCTGTTGCCTATGCCAAAAGCTTAATAGGCATCTCAAAGTTTCTACGATAGATGCTGATCTCCCGCCAGCTGGTTCATAGAGCGCAGTGTGTGCCAGCTGGGCTGGATGCAACAGACTGTTACATCCCAGCATATATATTTCTTACCCACTTCATGGTATTTTGTCTCAATTGCCAACATTTCTGGAGTAGAGGATTCATCTGCCAGCATCCCTGCTCCTCTGTGTGGTTTGAAGAAAAGATTCACACGCCTGTTAATATTCCAATTTCACACTCCAGAAGCACATTCCTGTCACTAGTGATGCCAAAAAGGTTAGAAGCAATTGTGAAGAGGTGTGGAGGTTCTGTTTCAAACCTGTAGAGAACAATGCCAAATTCAGGAAAAGGGGAGTCAAAAGCATAGGGCTGTGGATTGGCCAATACCAGCAGTGATGGACTGCAGTTGTCAACCAAACCCTACAGATACTTAGAGTGAAGCAGATGGCAAATTTCAATACATTCTGCATTATGAGGAATGTGCTTTTTTTAATGAGTTGCTAAAATCTGCAGTGAAAAATAGCAATAAGCAAATAAATCATCTGCCTGGATTGTCTGTCACCAAAGGAGTAAGAATGATTTGGCTGCACACTGAAGCAGCGCAGTAGTTCTTGCACACCTGATGATATTTATTTAAAGAGTTCAGAATGGACCACATGTCTTAGAAGTTCAACTAAACTTGAATGAAATCCCAAGATGTAAACTGCGCTTAGAATTTTCTTGCCTGAGAGACTCTTCAACTTCAACATGCTGATTGCTCCTGCAGCCTCTGACACTATTCCATCTGCTCCATCTGTTGTTGTCCGGTTAATACTAGGGGAGATTAAAGCTGTGTGCTAGGCTACTGAAAGTGCTTTTCTATCCTGATTATAGGATCATTGATAGAACTGCATGCAGCAGAATGGTCCTTCTGTACTACAAGCACAGGAAAGCAATTCTTCCCTCTTTGTATTTTTTTCCAGCTTCTTGTTCCCTGAACTTCTCTGCCTGTCAGGTGAAGATCATGACATGATCTGAAAGCATAAAGCTTTCTCTTCTTGCTGTGAGTAGCATCAGCTGACGTGCCAACCACTCTCTTTTCAGTTAGGAGCTTAAACTCTGATAACCAACTTAACCCTCTAGCACTCTGTGTTTATTTCTTGGCAAGGGGCATGGAGAGGACAAGTCTTGCTCTGGCTTCTCCTTTATAATGTTCCATTCAGACTTGGACTCAAAACAGGTGATTCATGTTCAGGGCTGAATTTAGTTGAAGGCAGAGTTAAGGCAGTGGCACCCTGGCCCTCTCTGGGGTGTGATGTGCTGTCTCTATTACTGCTGACTCACTTCTGCAGGACTTATCTCCTAAGACTGTTCAAAACCAGTGCAAAATAGTGCAAAAAATAAGTTCTGGACCTGCTGTTCCTGGGAGCTGAGGGTGGGCTGTGTGCTGAGACTGTTTAACCTGACAAACAGCTTCAAAAATATAACCTCTGCTTTTTATATTAATCCCTAAGGCCTTTAGATCTCGAGCTCTGCACCAAAATGTCTGAATGTTCACTGAGTGTCACTGCATTCATTGTACAGCTACATTTGTGCACCCACCAAAACAGTGCTACACACATCCATTGCAGAAACATGGGGAGGGGTGTGATCCAAAACAATATACTGCAAGCATACGTCAACACTGTGACATGCTGAAATGGACTTTTCACAGCTCTTCCTAAATGCTTTGACACTCTGCACCTCTGTAAACTCTCTGCTATTTTGAGGTATACATTCAGCATAGTTTTCTGAACCCGTGGACATTTCTGTGACTGATCTCCAGTTCTTTCCCTCACTTAGCCAGCAATATCCCACCTAATAACTTTTGTTCCAGCTGCCAAAGGAAACAACAAAATGAAACAAAACGTTGGTTCTGTATCCCATATGTGTCCTAACCTGCTTTTAAAGGCTGTGAAGGAGGTAAAGGGATGAGTGGTGAAACAGAGTTAATTGAAGGGTGGGCTTTTTTTAAGCCAAATGTTTATCTTACACCAAAGCCACTGACTCAGTTGCCCCTTACCTTGCATGAAGGCATACTTGACTCTCCTTTAATGCCATTGCAAAAATTTAACTCCATAAAGGGAAATAGCCTTTAGTTGCTCCGCACTGGCATGGGTGTGATTACAGTGAATTGGAAAATATGTGAGAAAGGAAGTGTTTCTGTTATACAAAATCTTACCTTGAAGAAATTACAGTAAGTGAAGGTTCATGCAAAGATGCTTTTAGGACTTTTGCATGAGTCTGCACTCTTGGAAGCAGATAACTGAGAGGCAGTAGTCACAGATATGAGTACATATTAAGACTATGATGCTAAAAGTTTAAGTGATATTAGAATCAGTTCCTTTAGCTTTGAAGCAGAGACCATAATTTTGCTGAGGAGTTTTGGATCAGGCTATATAGACTTATAACTTAATAAAAATCCACATATGTTTTCTAACTCTTCAGGAGGAAGCATGGATCTGTGATAAACCAGAGCTACAATGTTATAGACTGCTAAATACATTCCCCAAATACGGAGGAGTTCACAAGAAAGTCTTTGCATTCCAACTAAATGAGATCCTACAGCTCTATAGGGAATGGTTTTAATTGAAATGTCACATTCCTTGCCTCTCATGTAAATAAATCACAGTACTTGAATTTGCTCATATCTTCTATCTAGCTTGAGGCCAACACCACACCAAGGTAATGCTGTGAAGGTTAACAGTAATGCAGTGGAAGCAACCTTCACATTAATACATTCTGTAACATGCAGGTAAGACAGGGGTATCTCAAGCTGGGATAGGGATTTTACTTCATGTCAAGCTGAAATACATGTGTGTTTACAGATTCTTGAAACATGAATTAGTGCCCTATATCAAATGAAGTAACTTTAAAAGTTGATGGAAGACATAGCAGATTGATATGAAATACTCAAGTGTTTTACGAACAGGTAAAGTGGCCCAAAAGAACCAAACCACATCATCTTAAGAACATATTAATACAGTAAAAAATAAATGCAGTGGTAAAGCTGTATTTGATTGGGAGTAAACATTCAGTAGGATATAGCAAGCTAGGAGAAAAATTCATCTTCTTAGATAAACTAAAAATACGCTAGGGCAGTGCTATTTAGTTCTTACTGAATTGCATTTTAAAATGCAGTCAGTTGCAAAAGCAGACCTGCCCCCAATGAAGATAATAACGATATTTCTGTTTCCCTCACTATTTCCTCACTTTATTAAAAAACCAGCCTGCAACTCTTCAGTTACTTAAGAAAACAAGGATTAATGTCTTAAAATTATTGTACCAAGAAATATGCTTATTTTTTAACTGCTTGCATTACATGTGTTAGATGCTGGACAAAGCAGCAAAATACATTCCGAATATATACATAAAAGAAGTCCTTACAATTTAAGATAAGCAGCAAAGCAAGAAGTGTAATAGAAGCTTTCTTAATCATTCTCTGAAAACATGAAAAAAAGATATCTAAACTCCCACAGAAACTCTCCTTCATCATTAAAGCTGTTTTGCTATTTGCTGTGTAGTTGTGTCCTTGGTGATACCATGGGGAAATACATGATTTTGCCCTATCTCCAAACCCAAAATATCCTTAATACATTAGAGGAAATTATTAATAAAGTTACACTTTGAAGTTTCTGTATTACATTTATAAGAGGGAGTTAGTTAATCTACTGCATCAGACTAGTTTATACATTGGAAAATGTCATGCTTTTCATGGTCAGAGATACACTTTGTCTTTAAATCCTCATGGCTACACATTTACCAAAGCATTTTACTTAAAGAAGTACTTACAGAAGTTTATGTTACTTTTTCCAAGAACATGAACTATCCTATCACTTAGCTTTATAAAGTTTAGGCATGCAGTGCTCTGATCTTTCTTTATAGCCGATGGATAAAGGCTGATTCAAGCAAGTTTCTCCACTAGTTATAGAGAGTATTTTAGATTAATTTCTCACACTGACACCTAACTCTTACTCTAAAAATAAATGCGTATCATCCTCTATTACTTGTGTAATGGAAAAAATACCTGCATTTGGTTGAAGAGCAGGAAGCATTACGCTGTAAGATGACAGCAGCCACAGAGAACCAGTTCAAATACCAAACATTCCACTTGAACTCAAGAAACACAACTGTCTGGGTTTCTGGATTCAGAAATTATTTCTCTGAGGAACTCTCAACAAGCAGTGTTTCCTATTCATAAGCACTGAGTCTGTGTGTGAAAGAACAAGAACTTTGTTATGGAAATTAGAAAAACTACATGAATGATAACTAAAGTGCATTCCATGGTATCTTTGTCAGCAGCCCATAATTGCAGTTCCTTTCCATTCTGGTGATCATGTAACAGGCAAGTATCCTTAACTGTATATTTAATATCTTTTTAGGGTTTGTCTACTCTATCACATAATTTAGCTCCTGAGTTCACTGCAGGCACTGGATTCTGTGCCCTTACTGTCCGAATTGCATGGATGCTAGTTTGCTTTTGGGGTTTCTTTGACTGTAAACCAACCAGAGCCACAGTCACAAAACTTTCAGGCAATCCTTGTCAGGGACCACCCCACACTTACAGGGCTGCATCTCTACCCTGGCTGGTCTTTAGTGATAGAAAGTCGTACAATGCCTGCCTTCAGTTCCAGACTATTAAAAAAGGCAGTTTAAATGGCCTGCAACATAACTCAGCCCATGTTTGGACTGAACTTCACTTCAAAAAAACTCTTAGAAAAAACATTAAATCATTATGTCTCAGAGCAACAAGGTTACTACCTAGACAAAGCTACCTCTAAGCCTGCTTAAAAGGGGCTACCCCTGATCAGCAGTTTGCTTTGGGGAATGGTTAATTCCTTGAGTTGGATGCATTTAGCAGTAGGGATGCAACCAAAGCATATTAAACCCTGTTTGCAATTTGTGAGTAGTGTGTAGTCAGTGTCCTGAGGTGCAGGCAGACAGATCTGTCTCCAATTCTTTGTGCTGTTCAGTGGTATTACTGTTTGGTTACATAAAGGCTGCAGAATTCAACAAGTGATGCTGCTCATTTTCCATCAAAGGCTTACTTTGACAGGCAGAATCCTCTACAGATGTAAAATCAATAGTGTACAGGACTTTTCAGTGGAGATGGTAAGGAAGTACTGCTTCTCAAAGCAAAAAGAATTCTCTCTTCTCTTATGTCAGTTATGCTTTCTAATCAGTTCTGAATTTATGTTTATGATAATTCCCAAAGTGTATTGTAGATGATCTGGAAGAAAACTCCTCAAAATAAGCTCCTTTTAGAAGCTTATTTAGAAGTCTCTAACCCATACTGGGATGTGGCAGGAAGCACCTACTATCTGGAGTTCTAACTAGGAAGAGCTCTGATGAAGAAAAACTCTTGAACAAGGTTTTTTTTTCATTGAAAAATACTGTTTCAAAAACACTGGGATGTTTTGATTAAAAGATTTAATTTCAATGACATTTTCAACAGTATTTTAAATGGTATTTATTTTTTTATTTTTGTTCCAATTTTAATTGTAATTTGCTTTCTTTTCAGCATGTCTTAATCTCACTGAAGCTTCAGTTATTTAAATTCTTTAAAGACTGATCTTAAGGTGTATTATTGCATGTTACATTTACAGTGACACCATGAACCATCTTGACAACAACAGAATAAATCATTCTGATGAATTGTAGGATTTTCTAAAATGCAGTGTTTTAGAATTCCTCTTCCTCATAAGTTTAGAAATGGATGTACACCACTGGGCTTTAGGAGGAATGAAAATGTCAGGCTCTTTCACTGGAAGAAAAATTGTTAACAATGATCTTAATAGGCAGAGAAAGCCATTCTGTATCTGTCCACTCACTGTCCATTACCTTGCAGAGGGCACTGCATCCCAGCCTTAGGCAGAGAATTGAGTTGTCTGGATGAAATTGGGGTTGTCCAATACACCAGTGTCCCAGCACACATTGTTGTCACTCACAGCATATCTATAACCAGAAGGAGGTTTAATATGGTGTAAAGATACAGCACCTTATGTCTAGATTGGTAAGACTGAAGAGAGGTGAGGTTTGTATGTAAGTTACAAGTAAGAAACTCTCCATTTAGCCATAGGAATAGAAAGCATTTTAGTAACATAAACAAAATAGTTAAATAGTTAAATGCTAGAGAGTTTTTGGAGGATATTGAGCACTGTGGTGGGGTACCTCATTATGCTCAAAATTGTCCCCTGGGCTTTACAAGGCATATAGACTGAACACAAAAAGGAGCAGCCATGAGGAAGTACTTTTGGGATGGGATTTTGAGACACAGGGAAGTAGAGGTTATATATGAGATTTCTTGCAGTAATAGGAACTGTCATGACCCATCTCGAGGAGGCTGAGTGGAACAGATAGCCTTTCGGCCCCAAGCACCATGGCTCTCACTGTGGCAGGTAGGTAAACATCTGGGCAGGGGTGCTGCCCTTGGGCTCAAGGACAGTGTAACTAAATCAGGTCATTAAATGTGCTGTATAGACTGATGAGGCGCTAGGAATGCTGCACTACAGCTTCTCTTAACCACTTTTAGGCAGAGATGGTGTTTCTCAGTTTCTGTGATAATGCATTATATGTTGCTACTACGTGCAGGAAAATGCCTGCTCAGCTCCACCCCAGAAGAGGAGGCATTTCAGAGAAGTGGTCCCTGTGGCACATTAAGTCTGATGGCTGTTAAGTCTGATGCTCTGGAATCCCTTAGGGACAGAAGGTGGATATTTAAATAGAAAATGGTTGTTATTTCTCCCATCTTTGCTGTTCTATCTCATGCAAGACTTTTGAAACCAAGGTAATTTCATAAATCTTGATTAAAATAATATCTCAGCTTCTTCAAAATGTTTTTCCTGCAAGCTGGTCACTTTAAGCAAGCTAAAAAAAAATGTTATGTTCTCTCAATAGAAAGTGCACTCTCTTCACAATTCTTATTGTTCCTGACTGAGAGTCCTACTAATCTTAAACTAAAGCACATTGGGGATCCATAAAACTTCTCGGTATGCAATATATTTCAGAAATACAGTTCATAAGCTCTGTTTTTTTGGAAAGCAATATTTGTAAGCGCAAGATCATTCTGTGCACGCACATCACTCACAATAATATTCAAGGGAAGAATCCAAAAATCTAGGCAAACAACAAGCATCAGCCTGGGACTGAACTCTGCCATGAATTCAGCAGCACAAAAATATTGCAGTATCTTTTCCTTCTATTCCTGCAGCTCAGTGGTCCGATTCACGTCATGTGTTTTAAGACAACCAGCAGAAGTTTTTCTTTTGGTTTTGGTGAAAATTCCTATAAAATACAGCAACAGCTGTGTAGATACAAGCTATTTTTATGCTGTAAAAGTGTGGGGACTATAAAGAAGGCTGTAAATTTTATCTACTGGTTATATTATGGGAAAAGGCTGGCAAATGGAAAACATTTTATTGCAAGGTTGGTCCATAGAAATATTCTTTCACTAAGCAGTGAGGCTTCTCCTGTGCTTTGAGGTCCACAGTAGATAAAACCCCTCTGTAAGTATGAAGCCACTTCTACAGCATTCACTTTTACATAAAACCCTTGGAATGTTTTCTACCCTATTTAATGTACCACTGGAGAATGTGATAAAGAGGTTCAGGAAGATGCCAGTCCTTGCTTGACTTCAGTGTTAAGGTTTTATTCTCTTCTACTTTGGTCCTTTGACATGAGACGTTGTGCATGGCCTGAGGAAGGTACAGCCTGGTCTCCTACCAATCCTCTTTGTGAACTTGTATGGGTGGTAACTGATGCTGAGAAACATTTGCTTTCATGGGGAAGTTTCATAGAAGCAAAGAGAGAATAGAGATCTCTAGCTGGAGCTGTCAAACCACACTTCTGCCTCAGGAACACTCTGGCAAGTGTAGGACTACTCTTGGCCATCAAAGGATACAGCGTCTTCTGAAGATAAGTCAGAGTACCTAACTCTGCAACCCCAATCACTGCCAGTGCCACAGGTTGCCTTGGAAGCATCTGAGGTCTCTAAACCACAGAACATTAAGCAGCAATTAGCGAAGTATGTTGTCTACTAAAGGATGCAATCCTTTTTCTTTTAAATTGTAGGACTCCTACTGAATTCAGTACTGATTTTTGAATTGCGATGGAAATAACTATTGAAGAAAAAGTAGTAATTTCTTCCTGGAATTTTAATCAGCTCAGTCATAATTGCAGTGCATCTGTTTTACTAGATTATTTGCTAACACATATGTGCATGCACACACTCTGATAGAATAAGCACATGCTGGCATTTCCCTGAGATGTTGACAGAAGGGCAATACGTGCAGGTAGGCATGCTCCTCTCCTAACTATATTGTTGGTTTAAATCCCTGTGTTACTTTCAAGGACTGAGAACACAGTAGGTCAAAACCACAGGTCATTTAGCCTTATGGCTGTTGTGATTTAGAATATTTTCTTAATGCTTCATTGCAAGAACAAAAGGAAATTCCTGCAATAGTGCTGAACTGGCCACTATGTATCATTGTCTCTATTCAAAATGCTGATTTAATTCAAGCCCTTATATGTGGAGTGCTATCTGGTGAATTTTATTCATAGATACATCATCCTAAAGCTACTGCTCTGTGTTTAATTTGCAGTGAGTAGGCAGATTACTTTTTATTATTTACTCCAAGCCATAGGTTTTCATTAGCAGATGCCAAAGAATGGCTGGTTTCCTCTGTGATTTACACAAATTCTGAAACAATTCAACATGGAAATTCAATCAAAGCACAATTTCACCATGAAAACATCACTTATGATACATTGAGCTCATATTCTTCAATGATCGTATTGTGTGCCATAAGTGGGCAACCACCTACAGATCAGTAATAGTATTTGTGGGAACCCTTACATATTCTGTATCTAATCCTGAATGCCTGTGAGATAGTTCCTTGCACTGTTGGCTTCCTAAAGGCAACGACACTGAATTTGAGCAAAAAACCTGTTTGAGACAAAACATTAAGTGCCACAGATTTGTTGTGGCCGTTCCCTGCAACTCGTTTCTGAATAGCACTTCCAGGCAGATTCCCAAGGATGCCAATTTAGACTCAACAAAATGTTAAAGCAGTGACTAGAAAATTGCAAACCTCTCATCAATCTGCTGTGCTTACTTTCCCACTGAAACCATATTCCAGATTCTGCATATGCCCATAACTTAAAATAGACCTGGAAATGGTAAAATACGACAAGTCCAGTGATGAATACATCCCCAGGTGTGTTCATATCATCTGAACATTTCTGTTTACAAAGTAGTCAGCAGCATTGTGTAACGAAATGTAAATCACTGTTGCCTTTCCCCTTGATAACTGTAAAAAGACAAAGTATGTACGATCACCATAATCACAAGTATATTACTTATGGAAAATAAATGCTTGGCCTATGCTTGGCACTCATCCCTTTCCAAGGTGATAAAGGGTAAAGCTACTTAAGGAGTTGATACACTAGACAGAAAAATTAGCTCCTGCCTGCACGCCAGGAGAAGTTCTGTTAGCAAAACTCTGCACATCTTGGAGACAATTATTCAGAATTAAAGCTGCATAAATAATAGAGGATTATTTTGGGGATAAATCAGAATGCTTGGCTCAACTTCAGAATAAAGGGTGAAATGCTTCATTTATGGCTTATTTAACCTTTCTCATAAACCTTTTTTCTGTAATTGTTGTCAGTCAGAAAATGAAAAATTATGTTTTAAAAAAGTTAACCATTTCATAAATGTAAAGAAAATTCTCATGTGAAAATTAGTTTTAACGCTTTTGATTTTCCATCATTTAAATAGAAAGTCTCTACTGAAGTATTCAAAATATCATTCCTGCCGAATGCATTATTTGGTGAGGAAAAACTATTGTCATCTAGTCTTTTTGATTCATTGCTGGCAGAAAGCTCACACTGTCAGAGAAGCTAAGATCACAGCAGGGTGGGTTTCTTTTCTACTTAGCTTTTATAGAGCTGTGATTGCTTAAGCTCGCTCAGTTCACCTGGGTTATGACTGGGTGGCATAGCGCAGGTGCCTGAGCCCATCCTGACTCTCAGAGGTTAATGCTCCATCCCTGGCAGTGTTCAAAGCCAGGTTGGACAGAACCTTGAGCAATATGGTCTTGTGTGAGGTATCCCTGCCCGTGGCAGGGGGCTGGAACTAGATGACCTTAAGGTCCTTTCCAACTTAAACCATTCTATGATTCTATGACTGTATCTCAATTACAAGATACGTCCATGGAGTGCCATCATTGACTGTCATTGGCAGGGTTGTGGCTGATTTTCCAGTCCAACACAGGCAGTTCGTGTGAGAAATAGAGTGGTTGATAACTTGGGTCAGAGAACCTATATTTTAAGCCCAAATATTTCAGCACTTCTGATTAAATCTAGCTATAAGAGTACAGGATCTGTCCCCAGTTATAATTGCACTAGGTCTTTTCTAGCTGTGGAGCTAGCTGGTGGTATCAGTGTTGTTTGCACCTGTGTAATTTCATTGCTTTCCTGAATGGTAGCTGCAGCAAAAAAACCCAAACAACAAAATGATGTCAGAGCAGCCTGATTTTTCCTGAGACTACTTCTTGTGCTTTGCCTGGTGTGTCCTTAATTTGCAAAATGTTAATATTCTACCGTGTACACTGTCAGTGTTTTTCACAACCTAATGACTTATGTTTTGACACACATCCTGATAACTGTCCAATACATCTTCTTTCCTCTTTATACCCCATTAATCTTAGTTACTGTTTTGTGCATCTCACTAAATAAATATTCAACATCATCGGGATTTTATAAGCCAATTAATTTTACACATTACTGCCAACATGTTTTTAACTTTTAACCTTTATGCTATAATTTAACCTTTCAGCTGCTAAAGCAATTTTGTTG
>JANHGB010014863.1:37657-65513 GCA_026283785.1 Coracopsis vasa | reverse complement strand
TTTGCCAGCTCCTTCAGGACCCGTGGATGGATTTCATCAGGTCCCATGGACTTGTGCACGTTCAGGTTCTTAAGATGGTCTCAGACCTGATCCTCTCCTACAGTGGGCCTAGGGTCTTCATTCTCACTGCCCCTGCATCTGCTTTCCAAGACTTGGGTGGTGTGGTCGAAACATTTGCCAGTGAAGACTGAGGCAAAGAAGTCATCAAGAACCTCAGCCTTCTCCAAATCCAGGGTACGCAGTTCTCCTGATAGCTTCCGGAGAGGGCCCATGTTGTCTCTAGCCTGTCTTTTATTTGCAATGTACCTATAGAATCCCTTCCTGTTATCTTTCACATCCCTACCCAAGTTTAATTCTAACTGTGCCTTAGCCAACCTGGTCCCTAGCTTCCTGGACAACATCCCTGTATTCTTCCCAGGCTGCCTGTCCTTGCTTCCACCTTTTATTAGCCTCTTGTACATATATCTATTGTTATATACATATAAACTTATTCATACATGTGTACCTATGTGTAGATATGCTTTTTGTGACAGACTGAAGGTCAGGTTCAGTTGTTAGCGACATTTTGTATTACATAAAAGCAAGAACATTACCAACACTGTGTATTACATAAAAGCAAGAATTTTTGTTCATTGTAGGAGTCTCGGACTCCCACATCATGGGAGCTAACAGGATTCTTCAAAGCAGTCATAATGACGAAACTAATGCTAATTTAATGTCTTCCTTTACTGTGTATTCTGTTTGAGCTGCTTTTTAAGAAATAATAATAATGTCTTTCGGTCATCAGATAACCAAAAGGGCTCTCTGTTGAAAGTCGCTATATCGAGCTCTCAGTAGATATATTTGGAATTTTAGTATAAAACCCACACGATAGCAAATCTTACTTTACAGACCAATTATTTTACTATAAATAAATTCATACACCCATACACCTGTTTTTGTATGCTTATAAAATTCAAATTGAGAACTGGATGATCTAGAATTTCTAACATTCAACAAAATGCAGTTAGGATATACTTAGTTAATCATATAGAGTTCTTAAAAACTAAAGCTTCTTGCATATTGAAAGCAGTGGAAAATTAGCTCACTGTTCCACAGTACATAGCTAAAGTCTGTTACAAATATCAAACCTTTGCCTAGCAAGTAATAGAAATTTACCCAGATCTCCAACAGCTGCCTCAATTGTTAATGAAACATGATATAACTGGAGTTCAGCTGAGTCTGTGAAATGCCCTCAAAAGATGGCAGTCAAGCATTAGATAAGTGATTCTTTTCCTAACCTTAGGGCAACTTAAGTAAGTGACCACTACACAGTGATTTCCTGTTGAGAGAGACATTATGAAGGTGATATCCAGACGCTTCAATTTTAGTCTGGCATATTTTATTATAGAATTTTGGATTCCTCTCTGGCACAGGGCAACTGATTCAGATATCTTTCTATATCATGTGGTGCTTATTTGATGTTACAAATATAAGCTTTGCTTAGAGGGCCAGCAAGCCAGCTTAATGCCTACTTGATGTAGAAAGTAAGTCTATGCCTATAATGAAGGAAAATAAATTAAAACCATATTTTCCATAGTATATATAGAAAGATATTTTTGTCACTCAGTAGTAACAACCATGTTAGAAGTATTAGATAACCATAAATAATTATTTTGCTTTGTTGATTAGCTCACTACAGCTATTACAAGGTTATGCAGTTTTAAACAGACTGAATTTCTGTCTCATTACTCGACTGCTAGAAGGTAATAAACATTAAGGAATTTTTTTGCATGTTCTTCTACTTCCGTCACAGAATACAATTCAAAAAAGATCTATTTCTCTGCTTTAGTGCTAAGTATGCCTTTTAAAATGTAACTTTATGTCTCAAACTGTGGAAGTCACTTGGCAGTTTTATAATGCTGGCCATAAGTTTCATTTGGGCACCCAACATTTAGAACTACAGATTACACATGCGGCATCATGAAGTGTGTTAATTTCTGGATAGTTACAGATTTGTCTTCTTGACCTCATAGTATCTTCTCTGTTTTTTTTTTATCCCAGACAGGATCCAAATATCAGATGTTACATGCTAACTGAAAACATTGTAACAAGAAAGAAAAAAATCCAGAAGCCAGGGGGCAGCAATATTTCTATATATAAATATTATATTTTGAAAGAATTATGGCATTTTAAGAACTAAAAATCTTTCAGGTAATTGAAGTTCTGCATATATAAATAAGACAAAAAAAACATTTTTTCCCCCCTCAGGAAAAGCTTGTTACCTGACCTTGCTAGGGACTCATTTCTTCCCCAGGCTAAATACTGTAAATACCAGACAGTTTGAATTTTTATATCACTCTAGGGACAGAGAAGAGAAAAGACAGTGCTGCTGGTGATGTGACCGCAGTGATGGGTGAAGCTCCCAAGACACACGCTTTATAAGCTATTGCTTCTTGGGCTGAAGCCCAGACAGCGAGAAGGCGGCCATCTGACACAGGAAACATGACTCATTTTATTCCTGGGAAGCAGGAGTTAGAAAAGATCATAGAATACCAGGTTGGAAGAGACCTAAAGGATCATCTGATCTAACCTTTCTAGGCAATGCATAACCTTGACTACATGTCCCAGCACCATGTTCAGCCGAATCTTAATAGTGTCTAGTCTGTTAATGAATTACTTGACTATACTCTTAAAAAGATGGGCTAGACCTTCTAGTTTTTCCTTTTAGACATGAATGGAGAAAGGTGTTGAAGAAGTTTTGCCTTCAAACTTGAAGAGTCTCAGGTCGTTGAAAAAGCTCTGGCTCATCAAGTGAAGCTCAGGAAGAACGGCTCACAGCCACTTCTGTTTGTGGTGCAAGCAGTGCCCTAATTTCTCATCCTGTCTCTAGGCTCTTCTTTTTACACTTCAAGATTCTGGGTTGGGACAATTCTAGCAAAGCTACTCCTTTGTGGCTATGTGCTTTTGAACACCTTGAGGAAGCTAAGGAATGCAGTCACTCCAATGGCAGTAGAGGTCACAAGTTAAAGGAAGGAGCTCCTGTTCAGAAACAGCTCTGGAAAAACTAGTCCTCTGCAACCGAGGAGAGAAGGGGATTTTCCTTCCTGCTGCCTCATGAAGGCACAGAAACTAAGCCATAGGTATATAACATAGGAATGATGAGTTTTCAGTTCACTCCACACTTTAAAGTACACCTGGCCAAGACCCTGCTTCACAGCAAACCAGCATTTCCTCCATAAAGGAACGAATGCCTAGTAAAGCAACTATTGAATGCTGAATTGGTAACGATGTATTTATATCCCATTTGTTGGCAGTAGTGCCTATGCAATTGTGTGTTATCGGGTTCAGTTAGCCGATCTGATTAGCCTATTGCCATGGCCAATTCCCACAGCAGGTATTGTCAGCTTCTGCCTATTTTCTTTGCCTGACAGAACTGGACATACAGCCAACTCCTAGATGGTCAGAAACAACATGACATGGATTAATACAAGGAGATGTGTAAAGATAACTAAAACACTGCTGGAAGCAAATATCCTTTTGCAGAACTCAGTATCATAATCTTGAACACAACCAGCCTGAAAAAAAGCATGCCAAGGTTGTTCCTAAATCTTAATTTTGTACATGTCAGCTGTTGTGAAGCCATCTGCTAAGCCAGCTGTTTCTGGAATATAAAACAATTTCTTAGATTATATATTTAGTCTCAAAGTTCTAATGTTTTTGCCCTCCTTCCTGTGTTTCTCAATTTATTTCTTCAGCATGATTACCAGATGCAGGTTGGTATCAGCCATATCTTCTTTAATATCATACACAGAACAAAAGATCATATGAAGATCATATGTATTTTTTGATCATTAACAATAATTTTTTTTTCTGGAATTCAAACTTAGCAAGATTAGCAACACTGAGGTATTAAAAATGACAAACTTTGAACAAATACTATGATGCTTCCATATCCACACACACACATAACGAATACCTATCATGAACACAAATTTGCCAAATCTAATTGTAACAGTAATCTTTTTACTAGTATTCTGTGCAGCACCATGAATTTAAATTCCTTGGAGCCAGCAGGCACAACACAGAATAAAAAACAATTTCCTTCGGGCACTGCAATATGTACCATGAAAGTTTATGTCAATCCTAAATTCTGGATTCCTAGGTCTGCCCAACACACCCCCCCGTCCTCTGCCGACACTGATGTTTGTACAATTGTGTTGACTGTTCAGCTGGCTAATCTGATCTAAAGCTAAGCCTACAAAAAAGGAGAGCTGATGACACAGGTGAAATAAAATTCAATAGTTTCAGACCCATTGCAATGACTTCTCAGAAATGCTGGGAAACTGCTTCTCTAAAAATAAGGCCTGAGCAAAGAAAGGATAGTGGAGAGGCAGGTTACATCTCAAAGCATCACTAGGCAGTGCTTAGAGCCCTGTGTTACTGTTGCTTGTGCTGTACCTCACTTCCTGATTTGTGATTTTTAATTTGTGATTATTCTGACAAGTACTAAATTGACAAACACACAACATTGTTAATGATATCACAGCAGATAATTTCTTCTTGGGAGCAAACAGATCTTTACCAACTCAGCATTTCAACAAACAGATTTGAAATGAAGTTCTGTTGAGACTTGTCATTTGCTACTTGGAAAACAAAGCTGTTGATGCATGGCATCTTAATTCTGTAAAAGCGTTTCTGAGTTTCCAGTTATATGTGCTTACTGAAATTCAGAATAGAAAGGGGTACAGATTATATTATGACTATGTCATGTAAAGTAAGTCTAGAGATTTTAAATCTTAAATTCAAAAACGAGAAACTGCAGCCAGCATTATACAAGATATTTTAATTTTTTATTACATACATCATATAACTTTATTTATACCATGATATTCGCATACTACCTATATTTTTTATTAACAATGAAAAAAGCCTTACTTGTTTGCAACCAAACGCATCACTGTCCAGTCTTTTGGAAACATCTCTGGTCGTATTAGTATTCGAAATACAGTGAAAATCTGCAGCAGGAAATCCTTGGAAGGAAGAGAAGAAGTCATATGTCTTTGCTGTTTTAAAAAGAGCAGTGAGCTTTAAAAATATTTTAATCAGAGACAAAAATTTCTTATAGAAATAGCAGAACTGCACTTATTTTCAACATAAACCTCTGATTTATTTTTTTTGATCCAGAAGAAAGCTTCAAATAGTGATTTAATTATTTTTTATTAAAAGGAGGAAAATAATTTAATTTGCCATTTGATTGACAGCAACACATAAGAGAAATGTCAAAGATGCATTTGGTTTCCACCCATACACTTCCACAAATGTGATCCCGAGAACAATTTGCAAATCAAAAAAGCACTTTGCAAACACTACAGGGTTTGAGTATCTCCTTAATCATGCCAGGTTTTCATCACTTTCAAAATTTATTCTGGAAGTGACATTATTTGCTGGGAAAGAGAGGGAGCGTAAGGACAATTTTATCATTGGATTTGCAAAGCCCAGAGAATTCAAAAGTGATGCTCAGGCCCCTGAACTGTTATTGCAGCTGGCTGGGTGTATGGAGGTCACTTAGCCATTCTGCCTCATTTGCTGAATCTGTAAAAATAGTGAACACATGTGGGCTATTTTGAACGTAGAAATCACTGCTTAAGAGCTTTTAGCATTATCATGTCCTATTTCATTCAACTCTCTAATAAACAACCGAACTATTCCTCTACATGCATAATTTTTCAGATTTTCTTTACACAAATAAAATTACCAACAAAGGTAGCACTTCTAATGGCCCATCCTGATTGCGTATAGAACAGCCAGTACTTTTTTTAGTTTCATTTACAGAGCTTTTGACATCATGAAGAACATGAGGCGAGTGACATAACATGCCTAGCAGAAGCAGTGTGGTACCTGACCTTGAAATGTTTTCTATTGATTCTGTCCGCACCACTTGTAGGGAGTTAGCCTGAAACACTGGTGTGATGAAGATACAAACAAAGGATACCAAATAATTCTGAACACCAAAATATATTCTCAACTGCATTTATCAATGTGTGGATGACTGGCATTGCACAACAGATGTCTTTCATAAGAGAATCACTGTAAAGGGGGATGAATGCAGGCGCTGGGAAAGGCAGCTGAGATCCCTGCACCCACCCACCAGAGAAGATTACATAAAAGATACAACCTGTTTTCTGAGCAAGATGCCAAAAATTATCTGTATTAAAGAGTATAAACGATACTCACTGCAGATAACACAGTGTTTGAATGCAGATGACCAGCTTTACAGATAAACAAGTAGCTCTACAAGCAACACATTTATGCCGGACTGCTTTCCTATAGCTTTGCACTTTGTACTTAAATTTTAACACTCTGCCTTCTCTTCCTTCCTTTAGCGGTTACCTCTCTTCCCTGTGCTGTAATCCCTGCAGCTCTGTGCCACACTCCCAGCAATATGGCAATGGCCTGCAGGTTGCCTCACAATAATGTCCCAAATTCTCCCATACCCCATTTTTATCCTGCCTGTTGTCCAGACACAATACATGTTGATGCTGTTAGGGAACTGACTGGCTGCTGAACTGAAGAGCCCAAATGGCTGCTGTTGGGAGCCCAAGCAATGATCTGAGGACTTAAAAGCCAAGGGCTGCATGAGGTTTAAACTTAGTTCCTTTTGAGACCCATGGGCCACTGTCAAAGCCTGCTGAAATTCAGGCATTCAGCCTGCTGAAATTTGAAGCATTCAGCTGCTTCAAAAGTCAGTAAGAAAACAGCGTCAGAGAAAAAAATCATATATACTTAATTTCTTTAGGTATCTTGGCTAAAACCAGAATACCACGCAAACTTCAAACCAAAGCAAATGTAGGCACTGAATCATTTTGAATCATTAACACCAGGCTAATTATTTCTAATTTTAACAGGAAAATAAAATAGAAAATTGTATCAGTTTAGTAACAGCGATATTAGATACAAAATGTGAATTTGAAAGCCCAAGTAAGACTGCAGATCTCTGTTACAGTACATGTTAAAACCGAACAAAGTGCAGTGTAATTCAAAGCTGAAATATAACTGAAACAGGTAACCCTTAAAAAACTTTGGAAAAACTAGTCAATTGTAAGATTTTGAAGATACAACTGTTAAGCTTCTATTAACAGAATTAATCTGTAGCTAACTTTTATTTTTCATGATTTAGTTTCTCTATATTTGATGATACATTTCCCTAGGAATCTATTAGAAGCATTAAAATAATCAAAGGGTAGAATGCCAATTGACTAATCTGATACTTTGCCATTAATGTACTGGTATCCTTCATGTGTTAGTGCTGCTCACTGATATTCAGCGTCAGTGCTCGCTCTCAAGGGACCCACCTCCAAGTAGCAATTCTATAAAATGTTTTGGTTATCATTCTAGTGCCTAGCATTTTGCATGATGCACTCACTCACTTTTGTTTCATGATCCAAACATCCCAAGACATTACCATGAAGCACCATTCATGGAAGATCAATTTTGTAACTGTACTTTGAACCATTTCTTCTGCACTAACCTATTGTCTTTCACAGTTGTATCTGCTCTGCTGAACACATCGTAATGATTTAGTAACAGATTTTAACATTTAAAAAACATTTTTGCCCGCAGTATATGTGAACTAACATTTGGTTGGTTGAGTACAGATATAATTAATGTCTCATATGCCTTCTATCTTAGGAGACAGCAAGGGAGTAATTTTGTCCTTTTACGTAGTCTAAATACCATCTCTTAATATTCCTATCTAGTGTACATAGACTCTAGTATTATCTTATACTACTTAATATCACAGTATCACAGTTCGGTTTCCTTTAGCAGCAATATTTGCTTGATGAAATTATCAAACTGTGATTAAGAGAGAAACTTGACCTTCTGAAAGACTTCATTTAACCAAAAATTGCCTTGCAATTTCCTTCACTTTTCCCTGTATGCATGTAAAATCCTCTGTAAAGCAGGTCAGACTTTTCACTGTAAGAGTATGTCTATGCATCATTTTAGTTTGGGTTAATAGTCCACTTTGAAGCTCATTGCTTGATCATCCATTGCTTTGGGTCGTACTGCAGACTTAGTAAGCAGTGGTATCAAGTCTTTCTAGAGCATCCTAGAGCTCTTTTGCAGAGTACCAAAGTGCCCATAAGAAAGAGGATGGTTTGAGATTGGGCTGTCTCTGCCCACTCAACTCATCCGTCCTGTGACCAGCTTCTTTTCCAGATCTTCTTTCCTTCACTGCTTTGTCAATCTGCATAAGAAGCCACTCAAATATTTGTTTCAGAGATACCCCTCTGCCCCAGCACTCATCCTTTCTGAAGTCCCATACACGAGCAGATGATCCTGCATAGCAGGGGAAGGGTGGTGGCCAGAATTGAGCTTCTCCACCAGAGACATTCCCCATCCCTTACAGACCTTGCATAGCCTGTGTCCAAGGCGTCATTAGAGAACAGTGGAATAAATAGCACTTGGTGACAGAGTTTGGCACCCGCCAGGCTCCTTTGGCTGAATGAGAGGGATCAGAAACCTAGTAAAGTTTATATTTATACCTATGAATTATTAGCTTTTTCTTCATCAGATCTCTCCTGTATATCTATTTCTCCACATTATGTAGGGTATATTGCCAATGGATAAAAACTAGGCCTTCTGGTAGGTACCTATCTTTATGTTTTCTTTTAAATTATTACTTAAAACCCGACACATATCAACAAAAAACACCTTGCTGTGCTCAAAGCTGCGCTGTGCTCAAAGCTGCACTGTGCTAACACATACTGTTTCCCCCAGTCATGTTCCCACTTCTCCTATTTATAACTTCCACCATTACCTTTTGTCATAATTTATATCCAAGCTTTTTTGTGGTAGCAAATATCTGCCTACAAAGGCACCTCTGTTCTATAGATTGCTGCAAAATATATTTACTAGAAGATGATGGTATTTTGTGGTAAGCAAAGGAGCGCATCTTTAAAATAATATTGAAAGATAAAAGGAAGCATTTAAAATTACTGCCTCATTAAATTCAATGTTTCAAAAAGTGAGTGAAGTATTTATTGTCTCTGCTGCTACCACTCAGCCATGAATTCCCTGTCATTTCTTCACTTGCATGTTTTCAAACATAAAATGCTTCTCCTATCTTCTGCTTTGTGTGGAAAAAAACTGACTCTCTTAAACAAGTGACTAAAATAAAAACAGTCACCACGTCAATTACTTAAACTAAATATATTTACAAAATAGAGAAAATATTTCCATAAACAACCACTTGTTTAAAGCATCACTCAGATGCATGTTGTACGAAAATGTGTACATGTCATTCCTTCAAAGTCTCCATTTCGTTATACTGGGATTAACAAGCTGGAAACAGCCTTTAATAATTTTGGTATAGACTTTTTTTTTTTTTAATTAAGAACTGCAAATATATTTGGATAGAACAAATGGCAGCCTCCATTCCCTTTTTACAAGTGCTTGCATGAGGGAATTTTTGTTTGGAGAAGCAGTTTGGGGAGCGGTATTTTTTTAACCATGTCAGAAATGCTGTGCAAACATGCATTCGTGCATGCACTTGACAGTAACCTTGAGAATGAGCTTGGAAGAAATTAAAAATACCTTGTAATATCAGTGCCTAATTGTTCATACAGATGGTTAATCATAAACAGAGGTAGTCAAAGTGAAAAAGCACAGCAGACAGCAATTCAGAAGCATGGATTACACACTGATAAGTCCCTAGCAAAGCCTGTATCAGATTTGTAACTTACATGTGGCTTAGAGAAGACCCAATCCACTTTGACATCACTGATCAGGGGGCAAAAAGAGGATTCAAAAATACAGCAAGTTGATGGTAGTTACCACTGAAGCTTAAATCCCAAAGGTACATACTAGCCACAAGATCACCTATGGCTACTAGCTCAGCTTGTAAAAGCCTCTGAGATGAAAAGAAGTTTTATCACAGGTGCTTTTGACCTCCTGAATCTTCATTTAGTCATACTGATATCACTTCCTAAGAAGCATATCTTAAAGCAGTATAAAATACCAACAAAGTGCCACACTTGGCAAACAATCAGAAAAATAGAGGTAAATTGTGAGATAATTCAGATAGCCTAAGTCATACGCAATCATCTCATGATTAACAGCAGTGTCAGTCACACATACTAGCTCTTATCCTTTCCTTGCTCACAGTTACACACATTTGTATGACATTTGATATCTCCAATATATTATTTAAGACTCAGAAGAGAAGCAGTGCTGCATTAATGATGATTGAACTCCTGCCACTGAATCACTGGTGGAGATGATGCTGATTTGAGGAGATCTGAATGGAAACAAATTCTGGACTTGAGTTCTTAACACCTCTGTTTTGATAGCTGATGACACTGGCTACAGCTGCTTTCCATATGTCTCTGTATAATAGTAGGATATGTGCGTGGGGGGAATACGAATGTGTCAAATCAAACACCATTCAAGCACAAATTCTACAGAGTTTTCATGTTCTAGAATCAAGAAAGTTGAAATAAATTCAACACTGTATTTCATAGATACATCAAACGAAAATAAAGCTTGAAACCTCTAGGAAACATAAAAATCTAGGACTATAGGAATATAGACTTGCTCAGAAGTCAAACAAAAGGGAAAATGTTTTCAGAAAAAAATGCCTAGGTTCCACAACATATAGTAAAAAATGCCTAAGGACAGCAACTATGCCACATGAAAACAGATGCTGTAATACTAGTATAAAAGTCATCCACCCTATGTAACTTGACGTATCACTCTTCAATCATGACAACTTCTTAGCACCATTTTCTATCCTTCATGTTCAATGTAACTATCTCACTACAAAGAAAAGGCACTCATGAATGGTAAGCTCTCTTCAAAACAGCTCTAAACAGCTATCAGGAATTTTTAGGAAATCTGAAATTGCACCATGATTAGACTCCCCTTTTCAGGGCAGTATTTCAGTTTATCAAATGGTAATTTAAGAGTAACATCTAAAACTATACTATCACACTAGGACGTCAGTGTGATACTAGTGCGACTAATTACTCTCTCATCTAGGTTCACTGGCTGAATATGGGCATGAGTGATTGCTCGAGATTTCTTGTATGGGTCAAATCTGGTACCGGGTAAGTTTTTCAGGGTCTAGCAGAGTGGAAGTCTTGTTGATATCTTTATGCAGGAAATATTAACTTATTAAAAAAAAGAAAAAAAGTCCACCTCCCTCTTCCAAAACAGAATTAAAAATGCTGTATCTTCATGAGCCCGGTAACTGCATCAATGAAATTGGTCGAAGCTGCCCTGAAACACGCTGCAGCTACTCTCTTTCATGATCAAACAGGCCAGACAGACATTACAAGTCTGATAGGTCCTCCTTCCAACACACTTACTGCACAGCTAAGAAAAATTGAGAGTTAGTTAAATATGCATTTCTCAAGCTGCACACTTGCCATTGTCATATATAATTCAATGAATGAATAAACAAACAAGTATAATAAACCAAACAAAAAGCCCAATTGCCTGACAAGAAGAATCAAGCAGAACTGTGTAACTTTAGATTGATACCATCCTTAAAATAGGCTTGGAGGTTGAGATTATGCTTTAAAGCAATTATATAGTCCCCCCTCCATCCCTGTTCTTATCTCCTGTCATTGCAGAAGCAACAGAATCCTCACCCCACTGTAAGAGTGGACCTGAGTACACAAGAAAGCCCATGAAGAAGTTAGCTAATCTGAAAAACAGATTGCATTTAAATACTGAAGTGTTTCATCAAAGCACAGGAGTATCTCTTAAAGGGAGATAAATTAAAGAGAAATAAAAAGAGACCTGAAGAGGTGGAAAAACAATTCTGTTACTTACCCTCAGATCTTCCTTTGTGTTGAAGCTGTCGAGAAGCTGTTGGTAATGTCTATCAGTCATTTGTCGCAAGAGTGACAACAAACAGGAGACAAATTCCCCCTATTCAGATAAGACAAAAATAGAAATTTTATGATGACTTCTGTGCCTGAGCTTAAACTGTCATATTATAAGCACTTAAAAACAATTAACAAATGCAAGGAAATTAATCTACAATTAGGCTCCACATTTCGTGAAAATACATTAATTTAATTAAAAACTTCCTTCCCATATAAAGAATGATTCTTCACCAAATGCAGTTTACTTGCTTAGCAAAATATTTGAAAGAGTTCCAGAAGGGCTAAACCAGTAAAATTTTGATTTGTGATTTGTTTCCCTTTTACCTGTTTTTAAACAGATTTTTTAGATTGCTAAAATTATAACCTCTTAATCAACCCAGTTTTGAAACAAATATAAACAAAAATAATTTTGCAACAATTCTTGGAAGAATGCTCTTGTTTTCCTTTAGGGAAAAGGATAATGGAGTTGGCTGTGAACATTTCAAAGCATATTTTTATCACAAACCCCAATATTTGCCAAAAGAAAACTCATTAATTCAATTGCAATTCACTTAGGTTCTGAGAAACTGAACTTCTGAGATCTGAAATCAATAAAGATTAATTTTAATTTGATTGTTTTCTGATATCTCTTTATATGCAAATGCATTTTTCTTAAGGAAATCCAAAGGTCTAAATCACTGACATCCTAAAGCCGAAGTTTTACTTTCACCATTGCATTAAATTCACTGTTTTTTAGTACAACATCTGTAACACTGACATCCAAAAGCCATGTCTTCCTTGCACTCAGTTTAAAGCATCACGTCCATTTTGCAGGTTACCATCTAACAAGATTCCTCACTGCAGAGTGAAATGGTACCAAGGTACCAAAACTACTTGAGATGAAAGAAATGGTGCACTCATGGCAGCATACGACCTGATGCTGCCTGATTTTATGCTGCTTGTTTATGCTGCTGCTTTGTGCAGAAAAACAGCAACATGTGGGCTTCAGATCACAGTGAAATGAGTTTGGGACTACTTTGATGAGGAAGACTATATCTGATGGAAAAGTATGATGGAATTTTATCCAGTGTGCTGCCATGATACATCTCACAAAGAATAATTTGTGATACATGCAGCTTGGAATAATGGTAACATACCGGAACAGACTCTACTGCTGTACTCATATTGAGTACTTTATCATACTTGCTCTACAAATAGTTCCAAGAATCTGGCTCCATGTGTTGCCATAAGCTCATACTGCATGATGTTTCTACATAAATGTATATAATTGCCTTATGCTGTGCTCTGAGTCACTTCCACATTAAGTATTCTTTGAGAGCCTGTGGTGACAATAACATGGCTTTTCTGATGCATAAAAAGGAAATTTTGCAACTTGAAAGCACTTCCAGAGACTAATTTTTTAGTGGTGTGAACGAATTAGGCTGTCATGGTGTTTTATGAAAACGTAATCTGCAAGCAAGTGGATATTTTAGAAGAAACCAGGAAGCTCAGAGCTTTGCTGCACTAACAATCTAATACTGCAAAACTTACTTCAGTTTAGATTTTCTTGTGATAGCCTGAAATGCCACAAAGCATACAATTGTAATTTGTAATTTAAAGAAAAAAACCCACCCGATTCTTAGATGTATAGCCCTGCTGAATCACAGTGATTAAAGCATGGTGTTATCTTACTACAGAGCTTGGTCAGCTCCATTAAACACTTCATATGGTTTGTTCTCTGTGGGACAAAGTAAAACAAACAAACAAAAAAACAACCCCACATTTCTTCCACAGCTATTAAATGCTTATGAAATGTTTGATCTCAGGAAATTCTCATTTGAAAAGCAACCATATATTCATTAACTAAAACTGTTACAGCGTAAAAACCTGGGTAATTAATTAATTAATTAAGCATACAATGAGATGTAAATCACACAGCATAGTATGTTGTTTGCAGAAAATCTTACCCCCTCAGCTTATACTGGGGTCATAGCCCATGCCATATTAGAACTAATTTGCCCTTCAAAAGCAAACTTTGAACCTTTCTGAAAACAAAGCAAAATAACACCTCATATTGTTTGATCAATGCTCATCATTTCTGTAAATGCTTTTCTGTAAATGTCTGCATCTCAACCTTTTAATTCCCATGAGATGTTATAGCAGATTGATCAAAATATCATTTGTTATTCTTCTAAACGCATCCTCCATGCTCTACTTCATGTGATAGAAATGAAGCTCAAATGCTCAGCCCTGAGAACAATAAAATGCCTTTCAATTAATAAATTTGGATTTCTCCAAGTTAGCATCACAGATGCTTCAGGCATTTTAGAGCTGTTTTATCATGTAAAAATGTATGCATTTTTAGAAGCAAAATATTATTGACCGATACTCTTGTGTTTTCAGGAATTCAAACTTAAGCAGTTTCAGAAAACTATTAATTTTGTCAGCAAAAGAAACATAATGAAATAATTCCTGACCTGAAACAGTCTCAAAAAAAGTTTTTGTCTTTTGGTTTCTTTTTTTTATAGTTACAATTTATAAGTAAATGTAATTAAAAAAATATTACTGATTCCACTGAAAATAAATAAGGTGCAAAAAAGGTTTTCTTTGTTCGACTTTTTTGTTTCACAAACAAAATCTTAACATTGTGAATTGCAATGAAAAGACAACATTGTTACAAATCTAGTAGTCCAAGCAGTGACAACTGTGAGGTATTTCATTATAAGAAACTTACAGTCACATCTTGAAACTGGAGGCGCATAGCAGAGCCTGATGGCTGTGGTCGGCTGGTGATCTCTAGTATGGTCCTTAACAGAATATCTAGCAGGCTGTTTACAATCACATCGATTTCTTCCAGAACAGATTTTTCCTTAAATAGTAAATAAAACATTTAAGATTTTAGAATAGAAAGATGACCACAGTAATTTTTCCTTTGATATCATTTTAGAAACAAATTATAGCTCTACTACAAATGTTGCATTCAAGAAACAAGGACTATTATCTAATTAAGATACTGTTTAATTCTATTGGTTTTTTTTCTAACAGTTTTCAATTAATTACATTGAATTGAGGTATAGAGGACAGTTACGGGATGGACTTTGACTATGTGAGCTTTCATCAAATTAGCATAGCTCTATTTTCAATTAATGTTTAGAAGAAAGCAGGAAATAATATAGGAGAAATTTTGGGGCAGGATTTTTATAGGTAACGCCCATATATTTTCTGGGGAAATTGCCAAGAGAGGCTTAAATTCAAAAAAGTAGAATTCTGTTTTCACACTTCAAAACTATCACCAGAAACAAGCAGATGGTGATCAACCTTCAAGACCTGTTTCAGCAGTAAAGACCAGCTACATTGCTTCCCATCAGCTGAGTAGCACAAACAAATTAGTCATTTATACAAGCCTACAACTGCTTGTACTCCACATCAATACAACCAAAGCGTTCACCACTAAAAGAGACCACGAATACCTTAATTGCACACATGAAAGCACTTGATGAAGTCAAGCTTAGTTACTATTCCTTTTTAATTCAGATGGAAATACATTTCCCTGCTTCAACAATGTTTTCTGTCTCCACTGCAGCAAGGCAACACCATCTTAATCTGAGCGATTTTATCCATGATTTAAGATGACATTTCTTTGCAGAAGCACTTGATAATCAAATGCACACAACCAGATTAAAACTCAGCTGACAAACAGATCATTCAACTTTGCTGACATCGAGGTGTAGGAGTGATTTTTATTTATTTATTTTGCTTCCTACACACCCAAAGCATATTGTTTGCAACAAAACTCCAAATTCCTGTTTGGACTCCAGAGAAGTCTAGTGTCATGGCTGGGTTCTCTGTTACTTCATCTAGTACCAAACAACTGTTAACTTTGCTACTTAAGAAGGCAGACAGCATACACTGTATTTAGGAACTGAAACATGAGTACTCATGCACAAACTATTAGAATGGCCGATGACCTTAATTTTCAAAGCTGCCTGACTGCCAATTCACTTGTTCCCTCAATCTTTAAATTATCTTGATTACTTTGGAATGAAGCAATGAATTGATGGAACTGATCCACAAAAATCATGTCAAAGTCACCAAGTTGTTAATACTCTCAATGACTGCAAGATTACTAAAAACAGTAGCTGCATATCATGAACATTAAAGAGAATTTTATGTAGACATCCACTCATTGTGCACACGTCTGAGTCAGTGACTCCAAAGGAAAGATCTCCTGACATTAAGATCAGACATGTAAGTCTTTCTCCCAATCCAAACCCACAGGTATGCTCTATCATTTAGCACTTTACCTTGTGATAAGCTCTAACACTAAACCAGGAGCAGCTGCAATGAAAAAGTTGTTACAGTGCCAAAGGGGCAAGCCATTTCCATATCCATATCAAATCACTGGTGGATCAACTTTAATTGCTGACAGTGGTATGAAATGAAGAAACACATAAAACAGTTGTCACTAATGCAAAAGAGTGTAATGTACGCTGGCCTCGATATGCATGTACTGCACTAACTATGGGCAATGTTTGGTTTTAATTGTCTTATATCCTTTTGCCTGTCAGAACTTATCATCATCTTCATATTTGCAATACACCTATTTAAGCTAGCTCTCATATGCAGCTTTCACAGATCAATTTGCAAACGCAAACATCAGAAACTGGCCACATAGTTTATCAGCTAACAAACAAGTGCAACTCCCCTTGCAATACTGAGATCCATCTATTTACCTATATCATCCCTGTGTCCCCTATGACTAATCAGCCAACAATTGAAAATGCCTCCAAGAGGAACTGGACATTTTCTATCCAATACAACACTCAAAAAGAGTCAAAGCTTGGCAGAACACTATGCACTACAATTAAAACATTCTTGCATGAAAGAAAAGGCTCATGAGAAATCAAAATGACATGTTTATGCAGAATCATTACTCAGAGGACTCTTCAAAATGCTTCTCATCACAGTCTAGTTCGTGTCATTAAACGTCATTGAGACACATAAAGAAGTTCAACACCTTGTGGAAGTGACATAGTGTTTACTCACTGAGCTGTTCTTCTTGATGAGGCAAAATATGTTGCTAAGGATACGTGCGCACATTATAAGGTCCTTCTGCTCTTGTAAATGCATGTGGAGATGATGCAAAACTACTGGAAGAAGAATGTATCGAGAATCTGGAAAAAATGAAAAATTTTATGAGTACAAGCTTCTCATAGAATCATTTAATTTTAATACAGACAAAAAAATGTGTTTTCAGTCTAAGCCAGTATTTCTGATAAGCAGAAGCTTTTACTTGCTTTAAACAACATTTCTTCATAAGCAGAAGCTTTTACTGCATAATCATAATATTCTAAAGAATATTAAGAATATTAAAAATACTTAAAGAATAAACAATATGCTGAAAGTCAGTATGTCATATCATGATTGGAGAAAAACACCACTGTGTGGAATATACTATATCTAACAGAAAATTCTAAGGATTTATCGAACTGTCACACAAAAACCTTAGCACAGGGATACTTGTATTCAAAATAATGTGAAATTATGTTCTAATGTTCCCTGCCATGTGACAAGATCCCTTTGCAAGCCAAGGTCACAACAAGGTTCATCTTGAAATTATTCTAATGAGTTCTACTTTTCAGACAACCAGTACTTTCAGATTTCTTTCAGGTTTTCCACTTTACCATATTCCTCACTCCTACTAAGCATGAGCAATTTAGACTACTGGTATCTACATGAATTGATTTGCCTTTCCTCTAATTCATTTTCTAAACACAGCTCTTTGGTGCCATTTGCAGTTCTGAATTGTCTCAAAATTATGCAAGCACTTCATTAACATGCTACTTTTTCTTGCTTCTTTTTCTTTTAATTAAAGACAACATTAAATGGGAAAAGCCTAAAACTTACATTTGTGACAACACACACCTATTTACAACTTGATAAATTGAATGGCTGTTATCTGTTTTCATTTTGTTGTTGTTTTTAGATCTTTTCCATAATTGAGAAATTATGTTCTCACAGAAATGTACTTGAATCATTTCCTCTATTAACATTTTAATGATGATTATACACTACATTATCCAAATATATTAATCTACTCAGTTCCTTTGTTCATTAATGTAATTCTTTCCTGAAAATGTAGCTTATCTAACTGGGAAAGTACTCCTTTAAAATAATTTTTCCAACAAGGCATTGTTTGTGGATTAGCCTTTCTATAAACACTTCCCCCCTGAAAATATTTCCTCTATTTTTTCCATGAGGGAGAAAAAGATAGATTTATTCTGAGATTTTATTTGATGACTGCTTCTTTCACTCCCTGAAATAGAGCACTAATCTTGGTTTTCTCATTATTCCCTTGTTTTCACTGTTTAGCTATCTTTAACAAGACAAATCATACAGAGAAGTTCATTTGTACACACTACTTAAGTATATTCTTGTTTTCAAAAAAAGCTCACCTGCTCTTTTTAAACAGGTGTTTCATGCTTATTATTTATTCAGGTGCTCACTATGTCTTCCTATGGAAGAAAAATATAAACAAAGACTGTATGGCAAAAATCAAAATGATCAAGGAATCCAAAACTAGTGGCACTGAAACCAAAAACCGGGAAACAAAGAACCTCTAACCAGCAACTGCTTGCTTCTGCAAGTGTCTTGGTAGGTTTTCATCAGGACTGACCTGAGAGTTTGTTATCTGCCTCTAGCACTGCAGCTGGGCAGAAGCATTTCAACCAAACCAACAAGGCATTTTCCTTTTGTCTAAAAACCAGAAGCTCGGCAAAGTACTCAGGTACTCTGAGACGTCAAGGGTACACAGCTGCCACCGAGAAGATCTACAGGGTCAAAGGGAAAGCAGGCAGAAAGTTGGCTAATGTGCAGACCTGTGGTTAGGGAAGTGCCAGCTTCTGATCCTCACTGCTAAATCAGCTTATTGATAACTGATAGATTAAAAAAACCAGAGCTAATGGCTTCTGCTGAAGCAAAAACCAGGACTCTCCATTCTTATAAAAAAGACTTTGCTTCTAGACTACAGGGGATGGTGACTTTTCCTTGTTTTCCATTATGCCTTACACACATCAAATTCTTGACTATCAAGTAACCCATCTTCAAGAGAAAAAATGAAGGGTTCATTGTGTAAATCAACCTGTGGCTCTATGGTTAGGGTACTCTCCTGGCAGGCACATGATGGGAAGCTGAATTCAAGCTGACAGAGCACTGAATGTGGTCTTTCATTCCCAGGCAAATGCTCAAAACACTACTTAACTCCACATCCATCACAGAGCAGATCTAGTAGTTCTTTCACACCGTTACTAGTCTAAGTCTTATCCTTTGGGCCACAGATCCTCTGAGGACAGCAGGACCTCTCTTGCAGCTGCAATTCAAGTCCCTTAGTCCAGAAGGTGAGAAGAAATCAGGAACAGCACTGTGCCAAGGTGTTTCTTCTTGGATAACTCTAGGCAGCTCCCTGATGAGCACACTCAGGATATGGTACCTTTTTTGAAGTGCCCACTACTCTGTGCACTGCTCATATGTAAGCACAGCATTGTGAACTCCATTTTGAGGAACAGAGAATCTATGTGTAGCAACACTTGGCTTACAAATAGCCAACAGTTACACTAAGCATGGCCTGAAGCATCTCAGGCAAAACAGCATCCTCATTCAACTGTCTCAAGTATCCCACTTTTGCAAAAATGATCAATAACTGTGTTTCACCAAGACCAAACAGATTAGCAAAAAGCATCTTACAATGGCTTTCAACTATACATGGCGGGGAACAGTGCCAGGTACTGAATTAACCACCACATATTACACAGCTTCAGGTATATTCCTTAGAAGCCCATCATCTAAACACATCTCTGTCTTGACCTGTTCAGGTGAAGAGATGTAATGGTATTGCAGACGAGGAGAGCTGGCATATTCGCTACAGGCAATGTTTGGTTTTAATTGTCTCATATCCCTTTGTCTGTCAGAACTTATCTTCATATTTGCAATGCATCTATCTATCAAAGGACTCTCAGCCTCTCAAACAGAGGACTATGTGAGAAAGTCTGGAGAATGTAGCATACAACATTTGTCTCAGGTTACTCTTTTTCTTAAAAACTGCCAGTTGCAATGTCAACCATTCTGTATAGGAAAATTAATGAGCATAAGGAATGGTGTAATAGTCAGAACTTTTAGCCATCAGTCATTGTCCCAGTTATTCTTCTGTGCAGGAAGCCAAATTAGCTGACTGTTTAAAATGCTAATACTTGCCCTTTACAAATATTATACTGAAAGAGAGGAAAAAAAATTATGACACTGAGCTTTTCAAGTACATGCTTGGCATAGTTAGAGATTACTCTGGGCAATCTGTGTGACTTCGCAATGCAAGCTACATTAACATTAAATATTTAACCCACAGCACAACTTTCCCCCCTTACTTTCTGGTTAGTTGCAAAGCACCTGCGCAGACATACAAAACTTTCCTTATTCTAGTGCATTTTAAAGATTAATTTCAGAAATATGAAATATTCTTTTAAATTATTATACCCGAGTCAAAACTTCAGCCTGCTTGGAAAAAAATCAGTGTAATTGAACATTTTAAACAAATAGACAGCATTATCCTTGAACAGTGAGATGTTTGACCAGTGGTGATTCCAAGAAAATTCTTTGGAGGAATAAACCTAGACATTCACTACTTTTTACGCTCATTACAAAGATGCAGAAGTAAATATGAAAAAAACAGAAGTAAAGTAAAGTAAGGCCTTTATATCCACTAACATTTCACATGAGCTAGGCAGGTAACTTCTATTGTCACCTTTTAACATCTCTGTAGTTATAGGAAAATCTTAAGTTTAAAATTACTGGAAAAGGCTTCTAAATAAGCTATACCAAAGCGTCAATATAGACCCATTTCAGACATCCTACTCACACATGATCAGTAAATACAGTACAAAACCTGCATTCTCTAGAGAGGCAGGCAGAGACCAGATGCATTGAATACATCTGAAATTGCACTGAACGTCTGTGCTTGGGCACCTTACATCAACCCGATGTTTGATTTCAACAATATGCCAAATGTATCTCCCAATTTTAGTGAAAGCATAGCTTTAGTGTCAGTTGATTTCTGCAGCAGTGGTAACTAATATGTAGTTGTTCAGGCCCTTGCAAAAGAAAATATGTGAAACTTCCATGCTAGAGAAAATATACAAAAAAAGATAACAGAAAATGTTATCTAAGAAGCGCCCTCCCCCTTAT
This sequence comes from Coracopsis vasa, assembly GCA_026283785.1. Classification (NCBI taxonomy): domain Eukaryota; kingdom Metazoa; phylum Chordata; class Aves; order Psittaciformes; family Psittacidae; genus Coracopsis; species Coracopsis vasa. The sequence continues at coordinate 44,424 of JANHGB010014863.1, read as the reverse complement.
TAGACATTTGGATAACTAGCTATTTTCCTGTGTTCCATCTAGTTCCAACACGTTAACTAGCAGCACAGCTTACAGCATTCATCATCTTCACTCAGGAGACAGAAATCAATTATTTCCACAGCAGCAAGCCTTAACTTCACGTTAGGATGTTCAGTTTACTCTGCACATTAACAGTCTAGTGCAATATTTATTTCCCCAAGATGATTTTAAAAGGACTTCCTTCTAGGGATTGACTGAAGGAAAGTCTACTTAAAATTTTTTATTTTAAATAGAGAAAACATGAAGGGCAAAGAGACCAAGATGCTGATCACCACAAGACCCTTCAACATAAAGATGACTGAAATCATATTGTACAAATGTTTGCTTGAGCTTCCATTCAGGGACATTGGGAGCTTATATTACTGCTGGATGTCTTTCACACCAGTTTCCCTGGGGTCTAACAAATATATATTTTATTTGTGTATAACACACCCTCTACAAAAAATTTATATGTAATTTTGATTGCATTCATAGCCAAACCTATTCATATGACTTCTTAATAATGAAACTGGATTTGAATAAAAAAATAACACTTTCACAAAAGGAAGCAAACAAAAAAGATTGGCATACAGCTGAAAGTAGATTTACAATTCCAAGGAAGTCCCCAGGAACCCCTTACTTGGCATTAAATAACTCTGTTTAATTACATTTATTAATTTGGATCTTCCAGTTAGGCTGACCTAACCAAGACAAGGGGAGGAAAATGGAAACTATGTTACCTGGTCCCTAAGTAGTTTCAAAAAGGAAAAATGTAACTTGGAGTGTCCTTATGATTGCTCCATGAATATGTATGTCATCATCTACCCAGAGTATCAAGGACCTGATCAGTCGGCTGTAGGGAGAGCTAACTATTCTGGAAGGGACTGCTGTGAAGGCTCAGAAGGGAAAAGGTGAGCCCTTTTCATCAGAATGAGGCAAAGTAGCCAGGATCCAATACTTCTTACCCATTTCTTTGAGCTTATACTTTAAAAGTACAATCACTGGGAGCATTTTTAAAAACTAATGTTCTAAAATCGCTTCATTTTGCAGCATCTCAAAACATTTATGTGTATCCCAGTGGTTTTTGCAGATCCTTCATCACTGTAATGTGTTTATCTTAGATGGTAAAAGTTGCTATTTCTACCGAACTCCATCAGCCAATACCCAAACAGCTCTCCAGACGGCTTTTGTTGAATAAATTAACACTTATTAGAGTTCTTTATAACTCTTTTATATTAATTCTTTTATTTCTAAATTAGTTCATCTCAAATTTAACATGTGGTCACTTCTATGGGTTTCACATAGAAGAGAAAAAAAAAAATGTCAGGCTCGCCACCATACAGCCGCTTTTCTTCCACATAGCAAACAACTATGCTGTTATACACTGTGCACTAAGTATAACTTGCATATGTGTAGCCTTTTTATGCTACATTAAGAAATGCATGAAAGTGCTGAGCTAGCAAGAGTTACACAAATAAGACTTAATGAATAAGTGACGATCTGTTTTCCCCCAAAGGAGAACAAAACGAAACAAGACCCAAAGAGCTAGTAAAGCTTTTTCCTTTGCAATTACTTAAAAAGTATTAGGAAAATTTCCTTCACAGACATATTGCCAGCAGAAGACCAAAACAAAGCTTTATTTCAAGAGTCTTTGTCTCTAAAAACCAAACTAATAAATGCAACCAACTGTATTCTTCTAAATGAGCAGCTTGTATAGAGCCATACTTGAAGAATTGCTCCTTAGGAAGCACTACTCTCAGCAATACTATTCCCTTCAGCACCTGCTGGCCCATGTAATAAGCATACAATTTGAGTTCTTTATCTGCAGGCAGCCCAGGGTAACCTTACCTGGGTTAGTGTACAGGTGACTCTCTACAGTTTTCCCAATACTCTGCAGTTTAACAGCTTGAAGGGACTCATCCCCATGCATGACTGTTGGCAAGCTGCCCAGAGCATCGTGAACCAAATTTGCCACTTCTCTTACATCAAAAAGCTTCAAAAGTTCAGAGTACACTGATGGGAAAGAGCTCAGAAACACAGCCTAGAGGAAAGGGCAAAAATGGACAGTCAGATACTGAAGTGTAGTTTTGACATTTAAGCATTTAAATAATTACAGAAATTTAAGAAACTGTTGAAGAATGATTCGTAGTTGATAGCTTTAAAAATGGTCATGTTTTCAGAAGAAATATCCTCACGTTCATTAACAGGCTTACCTCTGTGACTGTGTTGCTTTAAGCATTATCTAATGACTATTCAGTTCTCCCAGGACAAACTGAAAGTAGAAAGTTCAACTTCAAACAAAAATATTTATACTTGAAAAATACTTATGTGTGAGAGGAAATTTTTTAAAGGATAACAGAAGCTAGCTGATATGAGAACAAGTGGAGTTCAATGGAGTTGTTTTGGTTTGCTCTGTTGCAAAACAAATAATATAATGGCCTCTATATTTTCAATTTTCCAAATAATGAACATTTTCATTTTGGAATGAGAATGCACTGGCAGTATTGGTTCACTTCAACAACCCTAAAATAGGGTTAGAAAATCATTGCTGAGTATGGAAACAAAAGAATGAAGGGCAATGCCAGAGAACGGAAGCTAGAACTGACATTCTCTTCTTCCTCTCCAAATCCTGCTGATTAAGAAATGCTCACATCTCAGCCACTGGTGTCAGAACAGATGACATAGAAGGTTAAAAATACTGAAGAATTCCAAATGTTATTGTTTGTATAATTTTGCTATTATCTTTTCACTCCACCTGCTTACATGACTTGAGATGGAAGAATCACTTCTCTACTCTGTTCTCTGTTCTTTGCAATTTTCTTGGAAGAACAATTTTCTACAGAGCTTAAGAAATGAATAATTCTTAACAAGTCTTAAAAACCTTTGGCTACAGAAACAGGGGAAGAGGATGGCATATCTGTGAGCTGTAGAAGTAGGTAAATTACTGAAATAGACACCAGCTAAGTATTAAAACATACAGTTCATCAAGACCTAGAAGTTTTTTGTAAAGTATGAACGCTGTTAGTTTTTATGGCTCAAATCCTTCAGTTTCAATGTGGTTAAACTAAGCTGTAAAATGCCCCAAACAGAGAAATTACTTTATTTATGTCAAGCAATACAGTTGTTATAATTTAAAATTAAATATTAGATTTAAAATTAGCTATGCCAAGCATAGATTTATGCCATAGATATATACCAACCAGCAGCTGTTGTTATGAAAATTTCACACAATAGGAGAAAAGGTATGAGGATGAGCTGAAAGTGCCATTTTGCCCTGGCAAAAAAACCCAAAACATTTTTGTTCCTGGGAATACAGGTAAGGACATGTGTACATCTTCTATGTGGAACGTGGAAAATGGCAATAAGCAGGGCATGCTCAAAAACTTACTTGCAGTTGGGATAAAGCGCTAGCTCCTTTACTTTCTTGGGAAAGGAAGAAGCGTACTGACATAAGAAGCTCTTGAATACAGCAGCGAAATTCCTCCTCATTTTGTCCACCAGTGGCAATAGAGAACAACCTTCGAGATTGAACTATATATTTAAAGATGTATTCCTGTGCCTACAAATGTCAAAATCAGAGATAACTCATAAAAATGAACCAGCTCATCTTCAAATAGAACACATGTAATGATTGTATCTTTCAAATAGCAAGGGTCTGAAACAGGACACCATGCTATTTAATATTGTCAAATCTTTCTAATGAAACATTAACAACATTTCAAAAAGCTCATACTCATATATGTTCTTCCCTTGCCTTTCATAACCTCTACAAACCAAGGAACATTTGCATTTTTAATGAAAAACTGCAATATCTCAGCATTGCCTCCCCTCCCCCATCCTTTGCATGTCTTTGGCTACAGAAACACGTATTGCATAAACATACAAGGCCAATATAAGAAATAGGCTCAAACTTTTCAGCTGTTCTTGAAATTCCTCTGCTTGTTCAAAGTTGTTTTCCTATAAACTGTTAACCAGGTAATAAAAACCAAAAAAGCATAAATTTTGTTGCAACACTGTTGGAACATAAATAAAAATACAGTTCTTTTTTATTAGCAAGACACCTGAGATAACAGCAGCATAGAAAGGCACAGAAGAGTACCACATTGATATTTTTTCCCATACTGTAGCACCTGTCCCAAATGGGATTATTTTGTTGTACAACTCAGCCTGACTCCACACTGTGCTCTGTTCATGGTACAAAATGGGACAACAAGAGCAATCACACCCGCCATTTTCAGTAGAATTCCCCAGTGTCAGGGTTGAACCCATTGAGTCAGCACTCATGACTGTCATTTAGAATCTGTTATGCAATAGATGTTTATACCACCAGTTCAATCTATGTTTGATTTCTTAGACCTAACTTCTACTCATTTCTGCAGCTTCCTAGAATTACTACTACCATTCCATCATTTATACATACTCTGTTTCATTTCCTAAGTTAAACCTGTTGGTATTGTATGACTACATCATTCATATATATAATTGTTTTTGTCAATTTCTATTACCTTTAGTACTTCCTGTATGTGCTCGTGCAGCTCCACTTCAGTGACTCGATCAATATGCCACTTTAGTACTTTTATAAGATCTCTAGAATAGCACATCAGAAAGTGTTATAACACAGTGTGGGAGAAGGGTCAACTCTGCACATTAAATGCAAACCAATAGCTGTCATATGAGAAACACTGACAAAAATTATATTACTAGATTTCAGTAATCACTACAGACTCAATATTACACTTAGTTTTCCATCTGCTGACAGCCACCTGGAAGACCTCTGACAAACCAGAGAACCAGCATTACATATGCAATAGAATAATTTTGACAGGGATACACAAGCTCAGTTAAGCCAGAAGACTCCCTGCCAGCATGGAGTAACTCTAGCTATATTCCATGCACTGTTCTCATTAAACTGCATTGGTTTAAATGGATGTCTAAGGTAGCAATAAATGCAGAGAGTACATCAGAGTAAGTGATGCTTGTTATTGCAGTGCTCTACACGGATGGTGAACAAGTTGCATCTGGATGGTGTTAAGGCTCCTATGTTTTTCAAAGTAACTCAAATAAAGAAATCAACTGAAGTAAAAGATTTAAAAATTAAGCCAATGTTAAAGCTTTAGCAAGTAATCTTACTAGTAACTTATTTTTACTCTTTTTTAATGGCATAAATCTGGGCACTCATACAAGCATTGCATTTTATTTCTAATGATACTGTTTAATTTCACCTAATGATTGATTCTGCTTAGCTTACCCATAAGTGTCAGTATTCAAATTAGATAGAAAAAGTACAGACTTCACCTGTAAGCAAGTGCTCCTGCAAAATGACTTTCAATGTAAGTGTCCATTACCGGCTTAAAGTGGTGAAACTTGCTGTCCTGCAGCAAATTTATTATGTGAACCTAAATGTGAACGAAAAACAAAAAAAAGCTCTTTTTCTCTTTTTTACTTAGTTCTTAAATAGTGTTAAATATCATCACACAATGAAACTTACCAAACAATCAAATACTTTTGATCCATATTTTTGAGAGTTTTCATCTAAAATCCCAAATAAAGTGTCTAGTGTATCTTGAAGAAACTGATTAGAGAGAGGAAGAGTCAGTTTGTTAAATGGGCATTTTTGTGAAATGCAAATGAATTATTTCCCTATTACCTGAAAGGATAGAAACGTATATACCTTCACTATTTCTGAACCATCAATTTCTTTTAATTTTGAGAGGCAACCTGCAATTTTGTCTGGGTGCGTTCTCCATTTCAGAAGATCAAGCATATCTCCTGCAAAAGCAAAATGCAAATTGAAGTTGGAAGCAAAGCAACAGTTCAGATTTTAAATTCTACTATTACAGTCCACTCAGCAAAACTTGTCATCATTAAACCAAAAGAAAACATCTCAAGATTTGCTATAATATGATCTGCCCAACAACAGATTTTCATTCCATTCCATAATTGCTCCACCAATAGAAACATAAGAGTTGTACTTATGGTACTGGGTCAGTAAAATCAGTATCCTGTAGCAACTGTCTCACACAATCTTGTTCAGATATTTGTCAACTACCATCTTAAGAAATTATTTTGCTGTCTCTCATCCCATCAAAGGGGATGTCTTCCCAAGCTGTCCTCTGACAGCCAGAAATAGTCTCCTAATTACTAGTTTGAATATATTTAAAATACTCGTCTTCCTATGTCTTTACAGAGAACAAACACAATGCCTCTAAGATCCTGCTTTATTAACAAGCAACACAATCTCTTCTGGAAAATAAACTCTTCTGAGCTAAAACATATGGGAGTGTCTTTGCACCTCCCCCAGTTTTAATTCATTTGCCCTTAGCTTTCTTGACCAAAACGGTAACTACATTACAGACAAGATTACATTACTGTTTTACATATCAATACCACGCTTGAACGTCTACTGTAAACACCTGACATATGTTCTAGAATCTGGGAGTTTTTCTCAGTTGATACACTGGAGGGAAGGGATGCCATCCAGAGGGACCTTGACACGCTTGTGAGGTGAGCTGATGCCAACCTTATGAAGTTTAACCAAGCCAATTGCAAGGTCCTACACCTGGGCTGGAGCAATCCCAGGCACAGCTACAGGTTGGGCAGAGAAGAGATTCAGAGCAGCCCTGCAGAGAAGGACTTGTGGGTGTTGGTTGATGAGAAAATGAACATGAGCAGGCAGTGTGTGCTTGCAGCCCAGAAAGCCAACTGTATCCTGGGCTGCATCAAAAGGAGTGTGACCAGCAGGTCGAAGG
>JANHGB010014863.1:23608-37557 GCA_026283785.1 Coracopsis vasa | reverse complement strand
GGATGCTGGGGAGGGACTCTTCATTGGGGACTGTAGTGATAGGACAAGGGGTAATGGGTTAAAACTTAAACAGGGGAAGTTCAGACTGGATATAAGGAGGAAGTTCTTTACTGTTAGGGTGGTGAGGCACTGGAATGGGCTGTCCAAGGAAGTTGTGAATGCTCCATGTCTGGCGGTGTTCAAGGCCAGGTTGGACAGAGCCTTGGGTGGCATGATTTATTGTGAGGTGTCCCTGCCCATGGCAGGGGGGTCGGAACTAGATGAGCTTAAGGTCCTCTACAACTCTAACTATTCTTTGATTCTATGATTCTAGAAACATCATGTTGGAGACACAAATAGGTCTTTCTCCTGTTTAATACCGTTCAGCTCCCTGGCTACAGCAGAATCCCCAAGAGTCTCTATTAGGGTATGACCCTGCCCTTTGTACCACTAGATTTGATCTAATTTCTACTCTTGTTAATTCTTGAAATCTAAGTGACTTTACTTTGCCTGTATCATATTTTGATTTTGTTGTTCTCAACTGATAAGCTCTTTCAACTACCTATTAGCAGCAACTTCCATTAACAGGCTCTCTAGTGTTTCAAGTTTTAGAGAAGTAAATCCCATCCCCATCCCTTCCACCCCTTTAAAAAGAGATCAATCCCAAGCCTAATTCTTCAGCTCTGGTAGCATTTTCCTTCCACTCAGGAGGGAAATTCTTTCCACTACAGTGCAACCTGCTAGTTCTGGTTTAGCCTATATTTACCAGTTTAAAAATTCTTATTCAAATTTCTATCTTCTCCAATTTTCCATGTGGCATGTTATTGAAGTCCAGATGGTTTAGATCTGCTACGTTTCCTCTGAATAATAATAAAGAAAGCCTTTGAAATGAAAGATCAAGAAATTTATTTTCGCATGATATGCCTGTGATAAACTCATCTTACAGCACATTCCATGTAGCTACATGTCCATTTTTTCATCCATGATTTCTTGTAAATACTTGCATAAAATTCATTGGAGGCTGATGGCCCAGTTAACCTACCTGCTCTGGCAGCTGTTTTAAATCTAAGTACTGTATTTGTCACTCTTCAGTCATATATTGTTGCTTTCAGCTTCCGAGATGTACTAAAATGCCACTTTGCTATGAGATTAGGAATTTCATGCCCTATACCATTCAACATCCTAAAATAGAGTGCTGCAAACTTGGCTTGGCTTTTCAGCAGTTTTCACTTGATCCTGACCCTTGCTGAACTCTGACAGGTTGCCACAATTTTTCTCCCTTCTGCTGCAGGTTCTCTGTTTACACCTCACATTTTCTGGCTGTGACTCACCCACTCAGGTAAATTGTACTGAGTAGAAGTTCCATGTAATTTTGAACCACTGAATTAAACAAATCCCAAAGCTGCACTACATGCAAGTTTACTACTTCCACATTTCACTACTCAGCTTTTCAGGATTTCTTAAAGCCTGTCTGTTGGAAGCAGAAAACCTTAACCACTACGTAACCCTTCCATTAGTTTAAGCTGAACTATTGTCTAGTTGATCACCATTCAACATTCTCAGTACTTATCAAACTAAAAAGCTAACAGAAAGTTTTTCTCTTGGTTCAGCAACTGTATGGGAACTTTCTTTCACAGACTGATTTCATACTCAAGTAACATTTGAGCCATGACCATCTTTGTGTCATTTCTTTCCCAGTTTGTTCCAGGAAAGCTCGTATCTCTCACAAGAAATGAAGCAATATTTCTGCGTTTGATAACATTAAATACATCTTCACCTGTGTGCAAATCTTGCCAGAAGTGTTAATGACAAACACCCTACATGCTATTCCATTAATATTGTGCTGTCTTAATTGATTTTGGTAGGCACAAGTTGGTTTTATGCATTTATATGTTTCTTATTTGCTTTGCTCTATGCTGTGCTATTATGGAATGGTTTGGCTTAAAAGAAATTCTAGAATTGCACTAAGAGCGCTGAAGGATTCCACTTGTGTATCAGAGACACATCCCACAGATCAAGGACAAATGATAGGTCTAATTATTCCTTATGTCAGGAATTTTCAAGAAACAAGCATTAAAATCCATTGAGCTGCATTTGTCTTTTGGATAATTAAATGGCCTTCCATGACATATGCACCCTATTCTGTTTAAGCCTCAATTTAAGTTGAGGAGTAGCGAGACCAGCTGAAGCTGTCAGTTCATAGCAGGCAAAACACTTCCTTGCAGGTTTGCTGGAGCAACTGGATGGAGGATAGTTGACACAATACCAGGGATTTGTTGGGGGATTAAAAAAGAAGGAGAATGCAAATGTAAGACACTGACTTCAAAGCACTTATTTCAAGGGAAACTTTAAGGTGGAAAGACATTGCTGAGATAACAGTAGTGAATAGCCCAAGCAGAAATTACATGAATAGAAAATCTGACATGTGAATTACAAGTGGAAGGGATAGCAATGTGTCATGTGTTAAGAAAAATGAGAATATGAAATTGTCCCCAAAAATAGGCCCAGTAAGAAAACATAGGTTTGGAAATGGGAAAAAGTCAATGCTGCTGATAAATTTTGCTGAAGAACAAAAACATTTCCAATGCCTTCTCTTAATCATGATCAAATTTGTACATTTAAAACAGGCTACACATGGCCTACCATTCCTACCAAACAAAGCATTTCCCTTCTCAAGTTTAGTTTAAATCCAAAATGCTAAGTTTAATAAAAGGTTTAGAATCATGTGTGTAAGGAAGTGGTTTGGGTTGATCTTTCCATCTCTCTCCTATAAATCCTGAGCCATCAAAATTGGCCTGGTGTAACACTACTGCACATCAAAAGGAAAAAGCTGAATTCCAGAACTGGCAGTCTGGATTCCTCTTCCAATAGGCCTCTTCTGTGATTTCCAACACTCCCTCCAATCTGAGGTCACTCTGGAAAGCTGCCCCCTGTTACTTTTATTTTATTAATCACCAGTTTGGCTTTTTGTCAAATGCAGATAGATAGATTAACACGTCTGCCTTGCAATAGACATGCTGTATGGCATGTTGCTCTGCTGATGAACAGCTGCTTACTGGGGATGTGCTGATCAGTGCTCAGAAGTGAGTAGATGCCAACTTGCTAAAATATTCTGACTTGCTGGATGGATCCTGAGTCTCTGTCAAGCAGAAATTCTTCCTATATGTCAAAACCTAAGTATAACTGTATTGATAACTACTCAGTAGAAAAACCACTGTCTTCTCTCTTGCTTTTTTGGGTTTTCTTTAGGATAATGAAATATAACTACTCAGCTAAGAACATAAAATATAAAAGCTGGTATACTTCTTTGCTAATATCAACTGATTAGCTATCCAGGATCAAAAGTCAAGCTAATGAAAAGCTAACTGGCAGACAGATTCGATAAGGACATGTTCTTATGAGATATGTTGATGAACGCAGTCTCCCCTGGTTAGAAGGTTTCTGAAAACTGTCTGGAAATAATGCCAAAATCCCAACACACTGAAGATAAAGAAGTTATGGATCCCAACTAGTGGGAGGCAGCCTCCTTCCCCCAGTCCCCATAATTTTAATACACATGAGAGCTGATGGCATGTGGGAACAATCAATGAGAGAATGACAGCTGGGTAAGGTTTCCCAGCAAGCTAGTAAAGCTGTGGCCTAACTCGGTCACACCCTTTGCAAGTCTGCGTTTGGGGTCCTACCCCACACCATGGCCAGACCAATAGCATAATTTTCAACTAATTTTCAGGCTGGACATTGTTGTTTGTAGACACAGGCAGACCTGAGAGCTTCAGAAAAATCTCCAAACGTAAAAACAGATTTAAAAGCAGTTAGCAATTTTCAAATACAAATGGTTACTAGAAAAGAAAAACACAGATTTTTTAATCCTGTATTTTTTTATAAATATGCTACATTCTCTCAGGGATAACTGAAGTAATGCTCACATGATCAAATATCCACATGCTTTGTTCTATGTTCATTTTCTGAGCATGCAATAGGTTTTCTGGCAAATTTTTGTTTGAAAGAATGGGGATTTGGAAACTCACCAAGATAAAATTCCCAAAGAAGATCCTTGGAGAAAATATGAGCCTGTCTACTGAAAATATTTCCACCCTCTGAAGTACTGCTGAAATAATTGTTAACTCTTTCACGGCTGAAAAGGCGATCAATATTACTCAGATACTCTACACCCTCTTACTCAGAATATGGTTTAAAAAAAAAAGGAAATTTTATGCCCTTTGTCACACATCTATTTACATTAACTACAAAATAACTCCTGTACTGTGAACATAAATAAGTATTTTAACCCCAGACAACAGTGAAACTATTTATCAGTGAAACACTTAAGCTCTGGGCAGCACTTTCACGCATGTGTAACTATCAGTAGATTCATGTGATTTCTTAAATCGAGGCCTTCAACTGAAGCAAATTTAGTCTCTGATTGCCTACTAGCAACTTTTAGGAAAATCTTTTACTGGCTAACTTTTATTACTTTGAAATTAATTGCTAGGAGAATACAGAGTGGATGTGTGCAGAGTGAAACAGACCACTTACTATTTGCACATAATTCTATTTGGGACATTTGCTACTAAATAGTGAAAATTAAGATGATTATTTCAATTTTAAAAGCTGCTTTAGTTGTTGCTAAACACCTATAATCAATTTGCAAGCAATCAGCAATTTTATCATCATACATATAAGAAAGGTAAAAACACAATCATTCACACACAAGAAAGAGCAAAGCCAGATCTTAAAACTGTGATAAACAGCTTAGAAAAAATAATACAGAACTGTGTGTATACCAAAGAATGGTCACATTACTAAGCAAATACAAAATATTTAGAAATTTATGGAAAGCTGTTTCAGTTACAAACTGTAGTTAACATGGCAAACAAACAAGAATCGTCAGAATTTTATACATAGCAATGGCAAAGCGCGCAAACACATGTATTTCTATCTGCTACTCCTTACATGCAGTGATTGTTTTAAGTAGTAGTAAATGTTTGTTGCTTAAAGGAAGACAAGTGATACAACAAAAAAGCAATTTGTGCCTAAAACCAAACTGCCACAGCCTAAAGCCTACAGTAAGTATTACATAAAAACTCTACAACAAACAGATTAAGAGGTTTTGTAAAGCAGCTGGGTTTTGATAGTTGATTCCAAGAGTGCTGCATTTGATTTTAATATCATGTTAATCTAAAAAGCATTCTTGAGCTACCCAAAATCATTGGTTTATTATGCTGCACTGGTTTCCATCTGGAAAAAAAATTATGAAGAAAACCAGTTTGTACAATGGATAGAACATAAGCTATTTTTTAGTAGATCCATGCTTGCTTGGCACAGAAAAGGCTAGCTATAACACTCATTTGAATTCATCATGTTTTAAATAATCAACATATCCTACCGTTTTGTGTGAGTTTAGTGGAGCAGAGAAAGGATGTAATCCAGAAGGACTCTTTAGTGGTTTTTACTGCTTGGCTGTTGTTTCCTAGGAAAATTCCCTTTGAAAAGGGGAGTTTGAGGTAGCGACCAGAATCCTGAAGGTTTGTGTTTTCTTCACACTGTGAAAACAAAGCAGTTAAAATAACTGTACTGCATAAAACCAAAGGACTAAATCCCTAATTTATACGAATTATTATTGGTTCTCTGTCAGAAACTGAAAAATTTTCACTATGCCTGTTGCAACTTTGGTTTTGGGTCATAGTTTCATATCTGAAATTGAAATCAACAAATTTGAGGGGTTATGTTAAAAGAATAGCTACAAATCTTGGTGTTAAAAGTCTAAAATTTAGCTGGAAACATATGAAATCCTCTGAACAGCGATAACTGCTAAATGTGGAAACAAAAATTCCACTAAACTGAAGCATCTCTAAACAATTATAACATTGATTAGATCTGCATAAATGAGCTTGCTTGATTTGCCAGCTTTAGCCATTCTGTAAGAGGATATCATGGGCTTCATTTTGTGTGTTTTAATTCAACTTATCTTTGTCAAATCCATTAAAAATAGAATTTATTATAATAGTAAGACATAGTAAAACCAGGGCACTGAAAAGCATACCTAGATTCAATTGCAGTTTGTAACAAAAATCTTTATATGAAACAATCAGCAACTGATATTTTAACGCTGAAAAGATTATCACTCGTTTGTTAATGAATACAGACTTTCTCAACCTAATGCTTCCAGGCATATAAAGTATGTTCCAGAGGACTCATTACAGCTAATCATTACTAATTCAAATTACCTTGTGTACAATGAGTTCATGGGTGCCATCTGGCAGAGTCCTCCCATTTTCCTGCATCAGGGGCATGAAAGAAAAGCCAAACAACTTCTTCTCACCCTTTTCTTTTGCTGAAATGCGTATGTAAATAGCAGCACTTAATATACATTTTAGACAAAATAAACAGATATAATACAACATAAAAAAGAATTCTGGAAGATATTTGCAGCTAGACAGTCTAATATTATCTTAAATTTCTTTTCAGATTTGCACATTACCTCCTGTAAAGGTTTATTTATCTCACTGTTAATCAGAAAGCAGTATTCTGGAATGGTTTGGTATTTAGTAACAACAAATAAAGGAAGCCACCAAATATGCAGTCTTAGAAATATACAGAATGCCAGGAAATCCAAATGAATATGAAAATAAAAGGATTTTTTTGGGGTGACAATTACTTTCTACCCTCTGGTCTCCATTTTAGGTCAGCCTCAGGCTACACTGCACTTCTATTTTCAAATAAAGCATTTGCCTCTACAGATATGACTGAAGATGTCGCTGTTCCTTATTGAATGTTAGACAGCAGATACCATTTTCAAACTTGGATGCCTAAGCTCAAATCCCAAAATTTGTCTATCACCTAAATATAAAGCAGACTACAGAACACTGAGATGGCACAGATTTTACTGAAGCCAGTGAGTGCAGGTGCTAACACTTGTGAAAATTAACCATTTTTTAATGAAACGTGTGTATATGTATGCTTTTGAGCCAGGGTTTAGCACAGCTGGGGTGCAGGTAATGATAACAAAAATATCCAACTTGTGCTGCATAGGAAAGACTGGGAAAAGAATCTGTTTGAAACACACCACTGATGTTTTTCCTTTATTACTTCATAGCTTATAAAAACCTAAAACTGAAAAAGAAGAAATCAACGCAAATTTCTTCCTATATTATCTGTTCCTTATATTTTGAAGTTTAGGTAGCCAAAATCTAAATATACTATCACTTACTGTGTGTGCCACTTTCCACAAAGGCAATCTCAATAACCAAATCTTGCTATATCTACATCACCAAAACTAGTCAAACAACACCATCAGTTTGAAAGATGTGCAATTTTATCACAAGTCTGTGAGCAGTCAGCACCACAGCCATGAAACCTGTCTTGCATGCCCTGGTACGCAGAACATGAACCCAGACCTCAATTTTTACCTCAAAATCAACTCTAAAATTGTTCAGAATGTTTAGAGAATTAGTGGGAAAAAAAGCCCCACAATAAAAAAGTAATGTTGATTGACCATGATGTATCTATGTACATTTCCCATTGGTTGGATTGCTAAACATCTACTGAGGGACAGGTATAATTTTGGATAAATCACCAGGTAAATTCTAAATATGCATTTTGAGTTTACCTGAAATTCCGTTTATATTTGCAGCTGCAATGTTGTCTATTTCTATTTAATAAAACTAGACTGGTTTCTCCCAGCATTTAACCTTTCCCAAAGCACTGAGTTCCAAGTAGAGCTGCAATCCTGAGAAGTTGTCATGAAAGCATTTCAGAGAAAGTTCATGCAGCTGCCCTTTTCTTGAGGTATTATGGAAACTCATGTGCTGTCTGCAGCTGTAAGAGAGAGCACTAGCAGAAGTCATGAACAGCACTTACTGGAACAGTGCCGGAATTCACAGCGGATATGTGCTCCTCTGAATTTATCCACAGGAATAGGAAGTTTCAGCAGCTCAGCCCATCTGGGACCATTGTTATGATAAAGCACAAAGGAATGGTACTCGCTGGCTGGTGGCTCTCCAGAGCCAAATGAGATAAAATCCTAATGAAGAAAAAATATGAGTAAAGATTTAAAGATAGGATAGTTCACTGGTTAAGATATCATCAAGGGCTCTCTTCTAATGAAGACTATTTAATATTTACATTCCTATCATAAATGCCAGATGTGTAGTTCAATACTCACTATCTTTAAACCCAAAAAAATAGTAGCACTTTGTTAGTATTCACTGATGAGAAAAAATGGCAAGAACCATCCACACTGATGAGAATCAAAGTGTTACAGAGGGGGAACTAGGTAATCAAGAAGGCTTAAGCAACAAATATGATGTGAAGTCCCATGACACAGCATGGTCTATCCAGTGTTATGCCCAAGCAACAAACAAGAATGTAACTGAGACAAGAATAGCCCAGTCTCAAGTTCTGTAGTCATCTGTAATAAGCCTATAACCCTGCTGCAACCAGAGATACGTCCCAGCATGAAACAGTAAAGAAATCTGGACTCTCTGATTAGAAAGATGCAAACTGTTGGTTGCCTTTGCAACACCCATGATGGTCTTTGCATAGCACAGTAGCACAATAGGTAAATGGATTTGTCTAAGTCCTGACTTGGGGATACCTATTAATTCTCTGTGGGAAAGCTAAGCTGTAGCTTTTCTCCTCAGCAATTATAAGACATCACCTTTGCACCTTAATAGCCTTTTTTTTAATGCAAATATATATATATAAGATATATATACACACACATGTTTATTTATGTATATATATAAAAACATACATACATTGCATGTCATGCATTTATACATGCAATCTCTCTTCACATATACAGACACACACAATTTGCACTAGGACTATTTGTGTCAGCCTTTCTTTATCTTGTCACTCAACAGCCCTCAAAATCATGCAGAACATGTGAAAACAGTACTTTCAAATAAAAGGGGAAAAATTATATTAACTGTGTATGGAAAAGGTGAAAGGTGAACAGAAATCTTTTGGTACAGAAAAAAATCTGAGAAAGAGTCATTTGTCAATAGTTAAAATATGAAACAGTGCTTGCTTGTAAACTATCACAAGCAGCATGCAATCGAACCTGAAGAAAAGAAGGAACATTAATTTACTGTTTTATTGATACATGGTAGCGATTTTTGCATCAAGGATCTCTGATTTATTAAAATCAGACAAAAAACTGAAAATTATCAAAACATGTTCTGTGTATCATGAGGAAATATATAATGAGAAGAATTACTATGAAATAAGAAATTCACCAAAGCTTAATCTTGCTTCAACATTTTCAGGTCTCTTATGGAATCATTAATTATTTTGCTGGCAATTACAGTTGTTTATCTGAATCATGCAATTGATCACAGAAATAAAACAAACATGCATTTTATAAAACTTTCATGCAAAGTGGAAATACTTTGACTATCTAAAGACAGCAAAAGATAAACATGACTTCTCCAAAGCAATTCTGTACTCTTCAAACAATGCCACGAAAGATGATTTACATCTAAAAAGTGTACCAAGATGGACTATACCAAGGAAAAACATACAACAAAGATACCTTTAAAATTTGACCACTGCTGTCCACCACATGCATTGTCACTTCCACATTTCTGGCCACGCTTTTCCCTCCTTTCTCAAACTCTCCTCTTTCTACAGTGATATATAAATCATTCCTCATTTCACCTGTAAAATACCACAAACCAAACACAAAGTTTACAGAAGTCAGTTCAACTTGCTTAATTTTTGCTTTTAGTACTTTAGTAGACTTTCATCTTCTCTTCCAAACAAGGGATAGTATCATACCCACA
Source organism: Coracopsis vasa (assembly GCA_026283785.1). NCBI lineage: Eukaryota > Metazoa > Chordata > Aves > Psittaciformes > Psittacidae > Coracopsis > Coracopsis vasa. Next base: position 27,790 of record JANHGB010014863.1, on the reverse strand, counting down.
ATTTATCAGTATTTATGGATTTTAAATAATAACAATGGTTTTCATAAACCAAGAAAACCAACAACAAAGACATACTGAACAAATTCTAGGGGCTTTTACTTATCTGTTAGCTCTTTTTGGTCTTTACAGTGATTTTCTCCAGCTATACTAAAGCTGGTGTCTAGCTTCACCTTCCCTAACGCCTCTTTTAATCTAAGGCATTATTAATGTGTTTGCTTTCTTTTGTAATCATTACATTTCTCTGATGTCTCCTTGGAGAATTGATTACAACTTTTCCACACTGAATCTCAAAAGAAAGTTTATTATGTGAAGAAGCAAAAAACAAGAGGTTGGTGTTCTTTCATTAGAAGGGCAGGCTTCCCAGACTGCTAGCATTCAAATTTGTCTTTCTGATCTAAAAGATCCCAACATACTTTACATTATCAGGGTGCTCCAAAGTTTACCAGCAAAAGTGTTAGCATATTTTTAGCATGTTGGAAAGGCCTCTGAGAAATTAAAACCTTAACACATTCAAACTACAAATCCAATACAAGCATTATATAAGTCCTACACAAAATGTACAAGTTACTGACTACTGCTAGCATATTTAAAATTAAATTCTTTGCATGTTCATACAGGAACATGTTAAATTTTCTGTCAAGACCGTAACCAGAACTTTTGGATGAGATCCAAAAGTTGGTAATTTTATTTTAGTTTAATTTGACACAAATCACAAAGTTTATAGTTCATGAAAGAAAGAAAGATTGGTTGGGAGTTGCAGGGAGGATGGAACAGGGGAGAAGCAGTACTGGTGCTGACTGGAGTGGCATGATAGGGAAGCCTTTGCTCTGTCTGATAATGATATTTCTTTTTCTAAGTGTAAACTAATCTAGCTCTGGACAAACATTACCAGAACTACATGGAAACAATTGGATTTTCCTTGTGAAAAAAATACAGCACAAACAGTGTCATAATTAGAAGTATCTTCTAAAATTCTAATGTCAAGATTTGGTAGAAAAAGAAATTGTGAATGTACGCTTTTATCTAGTGCAATGAAATTTTAGCATAATGGGAATATCCTTTTTCAATAAAGCAGATTTTCACTGAGCACTTGTGAAAAGAGTGCAAGTATAACAGTTTCATGTATTTATTGGAGTATCATTTAGAACTCAAACACGACATGGATATTTCTACCGTGGGTAAAATTAATTACAAGATATTTAATTAATAATTAGTTCATCTTCAATTTCCAGCTTTCTTTTAATGTGCAAGCAGAATTTGACCTGCTTGACCTTTCCAGGATACTCTCATATTTCACATTTCTTGCTTTTATTTTACTCCATAATCACTCACCAGTGATTTTGAAGTACCAGAAACAATGACCTTGCTAATTCTGCTAACATTTTTATAATATTATTCCATCACTGCATGCAAAATAATTAAACGATTCCTCCAAAGCACAACCTAAACAACTGACAAATGGAATAAATAAATAAATAAAAAGGTAAAAGAGGAAAGTGCTATATCATCAAGTCCTCAAGAACCATGCCCACAAAATAAAGGGTGTGTGTGGAAATCTGCTATTATTATTATTTACCTTCTGAAACAACTAGGGACTGAAGTTAGAATAAAGTTAGACAGAATAAACACAAACACATACCAGGACCAGATGGTATTCACTTAAGAGTTTTGTGTGAAGTCAAGAATGAAAGAGCTGAATTATTAAGTGTGTGCGATCACTGAATCAACCTCTGGTTCCTGGTAAGAGCCAGGTTCAAAATGAGCAAAAGGTGGAAAGGTGGTGGTTATTCAGGTAATGGACTGTAAGCCTTGTAAACAAAACAAAACAAAATGAACAAAACCAAACAGAAAAACCTGCAGAAGCAACCCCAAACCAAAACCCAACCACAAAACCTTTCCAAAGGATGCTGTGAATGTGAGAAATGTATAAAGGTTCACAAGAAGAATGGAGAAGTTGTGGAAAGAAAATCCATTAAAGGATATGAAACAGAGGATCAGAAGCAGCTCAGGAAATCCCCTGAGTTGAAAATAGCTGGAGGCTGGAAGAATATCAGGTATAATTACCATACATGCATATATGCATGCACAATTCTTACTCTTCCTTAGGTGTCTGTTTACAACACCCGGCTAGATAGGCCCTCGGTCTGAATCAGTTCTGGTGTTTATTCAAGTCACCCTTCAATTATCCTTAAAACTACTAGATTCTGATTATTTATACATTGCAGTAATATTTCTTTATAAATGTTTTAGAAACTAGTACAGTTACCAAAGAACATGCAACATATTAGGTCCTTTCTTAGCATATGCTTATACAAGTATCAGTTGTGGCAGTCTGTCACTTTCAAGAGTTTCACATTCAGAAAAAAATGACAACACATAGTAATCAAAAAGAGAAGCTTTGTTATATAACTAATTTCAGCCAACAATTCGTAGTTGCAGCATTTTCTCTTGAAAGATTAACTTGATTTCTTTGTGCATTTGTGCTACATTCTGTCATTATTTACATTTATCAGCAAGGAATTATTTCAATTTTCTATAGCGCCTTCACAGAAACATAAGCAAATAACCATGTTCACCACAAATTTTATGACCTACTCCAGATAAAACTCAGCAAAACCCAAGTTTTCTCCTTTTTAAAAAGGGCAAACTGCAAAGGATTTAAGTGCAAATGAAAATGCCGATTGAACAGGATGCTCAGATAAGTTGTGGACACCCTAACATTGCAAATGCCCAAGGCCAAACTGGACATTGCTTTGAGAAACCTTAGGTAGTGAAAGATGTCCCTGCCCTTGGTGAGGGCAGGAATAATGATTTTTAGAGATCAAAATTATCTTTAACAGTCCCTTCCAACCCAAGCTATTCTATGCTTCTATGCAAAAATAAGAAAGCATTTCTAAAAGAAGTAATCAGAGCTTCACAAAAGTTAAGCAGGCTTTCAAAAATGGTGTCTGCGCTTTCAGGTTTTTTAAAAAATCCAACCTCATTGACTTTCACCCATTTAGTTGACAGAAGAAATCACAGGGGAAAAAAAAAGCCACAGGAGGAGGACGTACTGTCACAAATACTGTCCTTTTCTCCTCATACAGAACTTTGGCAGAGTTTGTAATCATTTGTCATGAGAGGATAGTTTAGATGAACTTTGACCTGATCTACATCTATTCAGGAATCTCTACTCTATTTTAAATGTTCCAGAGAAAATTAAGACATGTTGGTCATGTTATAGAAAGATAATGCTAGATTTTCTTCATTATCATGCAAGGCAAATTAAATCCAAGAGAAAACTGAGCCTCTCATGCTATATGAAGAATAACAATGTTTCATATGGAAATGAGTACAAAAGCAGAAAGGAGAAAACAGAAATAGACTGGAAAATTAATCAAAAAGGATGTAAACTATGGGCTACATATCAAGGGTAGCCTGTACCACGCAGATATAACAGCAGCTTTCTTTCCTCAATGTGGCATATCTGACATTTTATAGTCTTTACAAATATGTAGGTTTTAGTTTAAATCTGGCCTTCTGTCTGGATTTGTATGCACACATATTTCACTTTTGGTTTAGAAAAGATCACTATTTCCAACCAAAATATAAGAAAATCAACTATATTGAACTTGCACAGTTCAGATACTACAATGGATTCCTGCTCATGACTTAGAGACACAACAGAGTATGGTTTTGTCAAAATGTGTTCTATAAAGTATATGTATTTATTCAATGTGACTATTTGTCGGAAAAAGGCAGGAAAATATAAGGGTGCAGGTGTCTACGACCTTCATACTTGGCCACACCAGGGCACCTGGCCAATGCTTCAGCATGGACAACAGTGATACCAAGAGAAACTGCACTCCAAGAGTGAACAATTACAGATTTGGCACAAAGCCCACTGTTTTTCTAACGGTATAAAACCAGGACCCTATTGTGGGCAAATCTGAAGCCCCACCTATGGGTGATGCACTGCCTAGGAATTTTCCCAATTCCAGACTCCTGGCATTGGCTGCAACGGGGCTTCTCAGCTTGAAGTGTGGGCCTGGATGATGATTAGGTGGTAAATGGTGATGTATTTCTTCTTAATCTCTGTTCTCTCTATGCAGTAATGATTTGCTAATTTTTCTCTGTGCTATTGTTGTGATTTAAGACCAGCTGCCATGCAGCTTGCTCGCTCACTCCCCTCTCCTTTCCCCC
>JANHGB010014863.1:0-23508 GCA_026283785.1 Coracopsis vasa | reverse complement strand
GAATGTAACTCCCACGGGTTGAGATAAGAACAGTCCAGTAACTAAGGTATAACACAAACCACTACTGCTACCACCAACAATAATAATGATAAGGGAAATAACAAGTGAAGAGAATACAACCGCTCACCACCCGCCATCCGATACCCAGCCGGACCGAGCAGTGATCTAGCCCCTTCTGGTAACTGTCCCCAGTTTACATCCTGGGCATGACGTGCTGTGGTATGGAATACCTCTTTGGTTAATTCGGGTTAGGTATCCTGTCTTTGCTTCCTCCCGGCTTTCCCCCTTCTCTGGCAGAGCATGAGACTCAGAAAGTCCTGGTCAGACTAAACATTACTAAGCAACAACTAAAAACATTGGTGTTATCAGTGCTGTTGCCAGGCTGAAAGTCAAAACCACAGCACTGCACCAGCTACTTAGAAGGAGAAATATGACTGCTGCTGCTGAACCCAGGATAGCTATACATACACATATACATATACCTGATTTGCCTTACTGTGCTTGTTTAATAAACTGTGCACATTATACAGCTAGCGTAGGATCAACTTTTTGAGTACCCTGCCTGTTCACAGGACAGATACATGTACTGGAATGTTAAGAACTTAAAATCATGCTCCTGACAAGCCTTTAGCACAATATTTGTATGAACATTTTTAAGTAAAAGCTCAGAAAATCAGGAAGTCGATGTTGTAAAAGTCAAGGACAAAGCCTTATCAGAAAATAGCTGACAGTAAAAAAAGAAAATGGATTTGGAAAGTAAACTTTCACTCTAGAAAGGAAAAAGGAAAAAAATTAAAATAAAAACTTTAAAAAATATATTTGGATCAAAATTTTAAAAATTATTTCAATCTGAATATATTGCTCTGAAGATATCTTAATCACTTTTATTTCCTCAGTGTAGAAATCCCATTGCTTCAATCTTCCTTAACAGAAATTCTCTCTCAAAAAAACTGAGATTGTGTAAGACTAAGTTAGGACATTTTTTTGTGTTGCCTGTTCTGATAAAAACAATTCCAACTTCCTCTACAATGTATTCAAACACGAGAAAATTTCTGAATTTATCTATATTCCTTTAACTGATCTTTTTAATTTATGGCAACTGTAATCACACATTTGATTACAAGAACACGTACCATTTTTCTATGGGCTCTTAATCAGTATATCAGACAGGTATTACTGACAGATTAGATCATCTTCTTTTTACTAAGATGGACAGTTACAGCCATAAGTAGCACTGAAAGGCAAAGTTCCACTGAATATCTGAGATCAGAGGTAGACTTTGGTGAGTATAAATGGTATCTTCAGATACCATAGTATTTGCATGACTCATCTCTCCTAGGTATGTGCTTTGAGGTTTTCACACAGTCTTATACTTGGCCAAATACGAGGAATTTACACAGAAACAAGAGAGGTACATCTTAAATAGTACAGTACATCAGATTTTAATTACTGGTTGAAAACGTGCCTATAGAATGGAATCTCAATCAGACATGATGAGACTAAACATAACAAAAAACCAACATACTTATTCCATCTTATTTAAATGTTGATAAATACAATGTCCCCTTCTCTAAGTCTGCTTCACTGAAAACATCCAATGGTTATTTTCAGCATGAAGTTTGGTAAAGGAATAAGCAACTGAAAACAACGTTGACAATGATGCTCAACTTAAAATGACAATCTTACTTCTACCTATAATGAAGTTGTGTGGTACCAAAGACCGAGCACAGTTGAAAGCATTTCTTTTAAAAGAAAGGGCAGCTCATTTTCCCCTGTTCTTATGGAGCACTTCCATCGCCCAGCTCCTGTTGTGCCAGTTTTCTTTCAGCTTTCTGAATTCACCAGGGCTTCCAGACTGTGCAATGAACATGTGGGTATCAACATCCAGTTAGTAACACTATTAACCAATATAGGGTCAAACCCTTAAGTCAGCTTTGTCTAGGACTGACATACAGTTTTCTGGGTAAGAAAAGATTACAGAATGGTGAACAATACACACTGAGATCATTAAATATATTTGGTGAAGCTAAACCACCTGGATCTCCTTAGAAGTGAAGGACACTTCTAGACATGTGGGTTATGAGCTGAGTCAACAGAGGCTGGAAAAAGGCAAATTAAAGAAGCCATGTATTGCATTTCTGTGTTGTCTAAATTTCACTGCTTAGAAAGCTGCTTATCTTGGCAAAGCTTCTTTCTAGCCACTATCCCAATAAAAAATGAGGTTAACACATTACAACCAAGCATAAGTAAGGCAGAAGGTTGCTGCACATTGGATGTGAGATGACAAACAACAAAGTAGAAAAAAAAAAGTTGGTGTTGGGCCCTGTGAAAGTAGGGAGTAATAAACTGTCTCTTGGAAAAACAGAAGAACTGCGAGGATCACAGAGTGTGTATCTAGGGAAGCTGTTTGTTCTTACTTCAGAAAATAATGCAATGTGTTAAAAAAGGGTATCGATATATTCTGCCCCAATTAAAGAAGTGACCCATTAACTGCAACACTTTGGCACTAGTTAGTACTCTACTATTTCACCTATTTGGCTAATCAGAAACAGATTTTTAAATATTAAAAGCTACAGACTGAAGCAGTCCTACAAGAGCTTCTACTATGAAGTGAGGTCTAAAGCTATATGGAAATTGAAGTTCCACAGAAATTAACAAAAAACGTAAAGCTGCAGTGATATGAATGATTATACAGCCTTAACTTTCCTGTGCACGTTCTGCAGGGATATTTACTCTGGTATCTGAATTTAACTGAATGTGAAAGGTGCTGAACTAAAATGTCTGGGTTGCTATACCAAAATGTGTACAAGCACAGCACTAGCATATGAACCTGCCTCTTCTTATGGTCTTGCCAATATGTTTCAGCTGTGACCTGGCAAACAAATCATGAAAGCCCTATTTGTAGGCCTAAAGCGGAAAAACTCCAAACCCTGCTTGTCCCGGATGTAGGTGCTAACCAGGCACATGACAGCTCAAGGTTTCTGACCTAAGAAGAAACCAAACAAGCTTCATCACGTCAATCCAACTAGCAATGAATTGTCCAAGGGCTGAACAAGAGCACAGCACAGACACCTGATCAGCATCAATTACACAAAAGAAGCAATTATAAAATGTCTGAGGAAAAGTCAATTAATGTTGAGAAACAGCCAGAAGACAGACTGCTGAAGGACACACTTAGCTAATAGAGGTCAGCCTTCCTGAACTTGCCAACTATAAACCACGCAATTTTAATAATGGGTAAAGAAAAAAGAGGCAGGAGTATTTTGCAGGTTGGAGATGACAGGAGGGGTCCTGTCATCTCTACTGGGCAGTTTTATAATGGGATGGCTCTTCTTGCTTCCTTTCTTTCACAGGTAGGATGCTGCATCATCACTACTCAGGACTTGCTTGCAAGAACTAGTCTACTGCTGCTCACATAGCATACACCAGCTATGGGACCTACATGCAAGCTGCCCCCAGCCACAGAGGCTTGAATGCTCCCACTGAAGCTCAAATGACAGGAACAACACAGATAATCATTAGACAGAAGAAGGTCAGATCAGGACAAGCATCAGGAGAACATTTGTATGAATGTAAGTTAGTTGTTCTTTTATTTTTCTAGCAACTTTTGTACCTAACCTAAGCATCAAAGTAATGATCCTTCCATCACAAAACTGTTTTTAAACTTACAGACAGAAAACTGAGTTACAATTGCAACAGAGATATTATAACAAGGCTTTTCTCATATTCCAAACACATTTCAAACTGTAGAATTTCTTGTAGCATGTTAATATGGAACAAGGTTTTCAAGCTGAAGATAGCTGTCAAAGATCATAGGTAGCTGTCTTTGTTAGAATGAAAAGTGTTTAGTTTGCCAGCTATCCTCAAAAAGCTTTCTAGTGAAATAAATTCCAATCTGATTTTTTAGTATAACAAAGCATAGTGTGATTGTACTTGAATAAGATAGCGTCTCAGATAGTTATAGCTTTCAGGGTGCAAATCTAAACTGTCCTGACAGCAGCCACTAATTTAAAAATAATTACAGAGAACTCACTAAGAGCTTTTGTTAGGAATTGCATTTTTGGAAGCTTTGCTTGGAATTATAGGTCCTTTAGAAGCATGAATTGAAAAAGAGCAAAAAACACTATTTTGTTCCTGTTCATTTACATCTCTGTAAAATATAAGCTAATGAGTTGCTTTGTTTTATACCCTAAACATGACTTGAACAGCTCTTAAAACAATTTCAGTTGTAGGGACTGAAAATCTCTTGATGTAGCACAGACAAAATGCTATTACTCAGGATGTAAAACTTATGGATGAAAAATGTTTTAGAGAAAAACTCCTTAGACTACTTTGTAGAATGGGACAAGACCTGTGTAGCTACTGTCAGTGGGATGATTTCAAAAAATCATGCAGAATGTGATTTTAAACGTGGAGAGGGCTAGGAACCCTTAGTCTACCTCACCTCCTACCCTTCAAGTCAATCCATGCTATGCCTTTTAGCAGCTAGGATGTTCTATGACCTTACGATCCACGCTGATATAATGACAATAACAAGCAAAACTGCAAGATAAAAGACAAAATCTTCCTCTCCCTTTTCAGCCGAGTAAACTTTGAACTGGCACAGCTGAAGTTGTGATAAGAAGCAGTTATACAGAAACACAGGGAACAAGACAGAAAAACTCAATTCAAAAGTAGGTGGCCCTATGTCTGGGTGATGCAGCACTGACCACCTGCATGTAGCCTGAATTTCAACAAGTTACACTACAAGCTGATCATATTTGCAGTACTCACAAGTTGGAGGTTGTAAATAATCAAGTTGGAGGTTGTAAATAATCAAGTTGGAGGTTGTAAATAATTTAATTATCCAAATATATGTGTTTATTAATATATACCCTAGGGGGCAGAAGGGCAAGAGATTAAGTCCTGGGATACTACAGCAATACTAAACTCTCACTAATGCCTTTCTGACAGTTGAACTTCGATGATTTCATAAAATCATAGAATGGTTTGGGTTGGAAGGGACCTTTAAAGGTCATCTAGTCCAACCCCCTGAAATGAGGAGAGGACCTTCCACTAGATCAGGTTGCTCAGAGTCCTGTCCAATCTCACTTTGTATGTTTCCAGGGATGGAGCATCCACAATGTCTCTGGGCAATCTGCTCCAGTGTCTCACCATCCCCACAGTTAAGAATTTCTTACTTGTATCTAATCTAAATCTCCCATCTTTTAGTTTAAAACCATTACACCTTGTCCTATCGATACAGGCCCTACTAAAAAGCGAGGAAATTACAAATTAGTTTCCTCAGCCTTGTCACAACCACACCACTCATCTTGCCGTCATCTGCAAATCTGCTGAGGGTGCACTCAATCCTACTGTCTATGTCCCTGATAAAGATACTAAGCAGCACTAGTTCTAGTACAGACCCCCCCACCGGGGCCAGTGCCGCACTTGGCACTGATCTCTATCTGGCCATTGACATTCAGCTGTTGACCACTACTCTCTGGATGTGATCATCCTACCAATACCTTATCCACTGAACAGCCCACCCATCAAACCCACATCTCTCTAATTTAGAGAGAAGAATGTTGTAGGGGACTGTGTCAAAGCCTTAAGCAAGTCCACACAGATGGCACCCATAGCTCTTCCCTTGTTCACTGATGTAGTCACTGTATGATAGAATGCCACTTGGTTTTTCAGGCAAGATTTACCCTTAGTAGAGCAATGCCTGCTGCGTCAAATCACCACCCTGTGCTTTAGCATAGTTTCTAGGAGGATATGTTCCAGGCACAGAGGTGAGGCTGACAGGTCAGTAGTTCTCAGGACTCTTCTCTCTACCTTTTTAAAAAATGGGTGCAATGTTTCCTTTTTTCCAGTCACTGGGGATTTCACCTGACTGCCGTTATTGTTCAAACATTATGAAGAGTGGTTTGGCAACCACATCAGCCAATTCCTTCAGGACTCTGAGATACATTTTGTCTGATCCTATAGACTTGTGTTTGTTCAGGTTCCTCAGGTGGTCTCAAACCTGATCATCTCTTACAGTGGGGTGGACTTTCCTCTCCTAGTCCCTACCTTGAGGTCCAAACACTTGAGAGGTGTGGAAAGAGAGGTCACCAGTGAAGACTGAGACAAAGAAGTTGTTGAGTACCTCAACCATTCCCTTGCTTATTGTTATGTTACCAGTTTGCCAGTCATATTCTTGACCTTCTTTAGCTGACACACCTATAGAAGCTCTTATTATTATTCTTCGCATCTCCTGCCAAGTTCAGCTCTAGTTGTGCTTTGGCCTTCCTGATGCCATCTCTACACAACCGAGCAAAAGTCCTATACTCTTCCCAGGATATCTGTCCCTGCTTTCACTGCTTTTGCATTTCCTTCTTGCCCTTTAGTTCAACCAGCATGCCCTTACTCAGCCACGCCAGACTCTTGATTTCTTACACAAGATTCAGAATTACATTTAATTAAAAACAAAATAAAAAAAAAATCAATTAAAAAAAAATCAAGATAAGCAATCTGGCATATTTCATGAAAATCACAGTATAGAAGGATGTTATTTGAGAGAAGGGCATCCTTAAGGAGATCAGCTCAGGAAGATACAGGCACACTGCATTTCACAAAGAATTTAATCACTATAGGAAGTAAAATCCCATTATCGTAATTACTTTTATTATTTATATACTGCTAGCTAATTTTTATATGTTACATATATTCTTGTTTCTAGAGAAACATTAAAGCCACTCAGCATGTGTTAGAATTCTGGGAGTACTGGTGACTTTGGTAACACTACTGCCTTTTTACTATTGGATTAAGTAAGCTTTGGCATTTAAATCAAAGGCAAAGATGAATAAACAGATTCCTTTCCTCAGTTACCCTCCTGTCCTTTTTCTATAGAACATTATCTGCATTTTCAGCTTTATTACAGAAATTCTCAACAAGCCCTAAGAAACACTCATCAGAAAAGAGCTAAGAAAATGAAATGCCCTTTATAAGGGATTCTCAAACTGTAATACCTTCAGCTTTCAAATGGATTGTAGATTTACCACATAAGAGCCAATTGCTCTGTGATCTGTTTTTACCTCTTTCTTTTAACAATGAAATGAAAAACAAGTCGCTTTGAACAAGTGGAGTACAAAAGACAAGCGGTTTTTTTAACAGAAAACTTTGACCTGCTGATTTTGTACAGATACAATATAAAGCATTTCCAACAGAATTTTGAAAGCTCATCTATTTTTACAGAGCTAAAGCATTCATGTTAGTTTGCAAGTGCTCCTTGCCTCGTTAACAGAAGCCATAACTATCCTTGTATACACTTCCCATGCATCATTGCTACTTATTCAATGCTCAAAAGCCAGCTTACTCTTCCAAATCCTATAAACTGAAGAAGTCCCTCTTCCCCATCCTCCATGTCAAGAGACTTTAAATCAAGGGAAGCCCAATTAACTTCTGTCTTTCCTTTCCATAGTTCTCTCTTTTCTTTCTGATCCTAACAAACCAAGAAAACAAAACAGAGGAGATGGGAAGAAGAAGAACAATCTAGAAGTTCCTTGCACTTGTCCTACCAAGTATGTAGTCATGTAGTCATCATTGTTTTCACCAGTGACTTGTGGAAATGATAATTCCTCAGGTAGATAGGATCAAAGTTTTAAAAAAGTATTAAAATAGGATTTGGAAGGCAGAGGGTATTCCCTATAGAGTATTACAGTTTTGTGAAAGGTCAAAATTCAGGGTGTCTTTACTACACAGTATTGCTTAAGAATATTTTGTGTAACTAATATATCCAGGCAATATCACTTTCAGTAATGAAAAATACATGTATCTGGATTCTTGGAAATCGGAATAGCAAACAATGTCAGGTGTTACATTTAGGCTGTTTGTACTCCATGCAGGATAAAGAAGACTGGAAAAATTCATACCACTGCTTGTGGGAGAAAAATGCTCAAGTGCGTCAGACATAAATTTCTTTTCCTAGAATCAACAGCCCTTCACTAAGTCCAAGCCCACTGACAGATACAGACACCATGATGAAGAGAACGGATTCCACAGCTTTCATCACATTTTTGCTCTCCAGACTCTTATTCTGAGCTTTGACAGAGGGAATATGCTTCTAGTCAAAATAACATCATTGAAAAATGCATGTTATGACGAAGGTAGCATTTTGTGAGATCATTTGTATAAAAAGACAAAGATTTTAGTTTTAGTTTAATTTTAAAAGCTTCTGAAAATAGAAAGCAAGAAAGACTGGAGAGTGTGTGCTTGCACATGAAAAGAATAGAAGACCTTTTAATAATCCAGATGAAAGAGTAATGAGTATATTCAATAGCTTTCAAAGACAGGATTCTGATGAGATTTAACTGGACAGATAAAGGACATCTAACAAAGTTAAAAGCAGACAAATTCAAAGCAACCAGATGTGATGGTAAAAAAGCCTAAGTTATGTTTCCTAAATTAAGCATATGAAAGCTTATTGTAGGAAACTTAGAAGCACTGCAACATCCTGGGCAGCTCATTCTATCTCCTGAATGAGCAGAAATTTTTAAGGAAACCAAACAGAACATTGAGAAACAAAATGTGACTTGTATTGTTTGGCAAATAAGTCCGAAAAGTATGACAATTCTGTTATGGAAATGAATACTGCAGCTTCATGTAGCCTTTAGCTATGTTATTTGCAAAATTACATCACAGGATTAGAAGAGGACCAAAAAATTCAGAGTAAAGGATTACAAACCAAGAACTTTGCAGTCAAGACTGACCAGCTCAGCCATAGTTACCAGCATTAAACACTTTTTAAGATAATGTGCAAGGAAAACAATGACTCATCAATTCTTTAACCTTTTCTAATATCAAAAGAGTTTAATAATTTGGACGGACAGGAAGAAATATAAAACCTGATTTAAATTCAAAGCAAGTGGTTGTCAGATCTCAGCAGTGGTAATGCCACTATTTCAGATCATGAGCTGAAAAAGGGTGTCCATAGCTAATTAATAACCATCTATGACAATCTCTTGCGATATCAGCCAACTGTTTATGCACTGCAGTACATTTATGGACTAAGACATTTGGAGGTGAGCTGCTGTCTTCTATAAGATACATAGCCTTTTAAAATTGTATCTATAGCTGTTTTAAATAAGAATTTTCTTTGATATTATAGACAGATTCATAGACTATGTTCATAGGTGAAGTTCTCTGGAGTAAGGATAGGGCTCAACTGAATTGCTTAGTGAAAAAGTCATTCTACAGTAAGACATGAGATTACTTTATGTACTAGAATCTCATATTGAGTGGATTTTGGCTTTGAAGTTTGGAAATAGATTCCATGAGAATACGCTACATAAAAGAGAAAAAAAGCTGGTAAAAGTACATATAGAAAAATAGAAAAGGGCTTTTACATTCCATCACCTATAAAGTACATTAATCTAACTTAAAGTACTGCTCAAAAAGTCTAGTATGTTTGTAAATATTAAATGCTAAATTTTATGTACTAAGTAATGATGTGGTTATCTGTCCTTTCAGGAATGGTGAATACAGAAATTGAGGGGATAAGCACAGTTATCCTTCAATGCTTTACAAAGCTTTCCGAGACCATTGGCTTGTGCACCTGCAGACTGCCAAACTAGGATGAGGGAAGGAAGTTCACTAGTTGTCGCATAGAGTTTGTCCTTAAAAAATAAAATAGCTAAAATAGTTACCTATTTCACAGCCTCTTTGAATCATGTATGCTTTTTTTCTAGCTATCTACTTCATTTCCTAAAACACTTAGAGTTCATTAAAACATTCTATGGGTCCTGGAAAGAGCATTCTGTGGCTTCACCCTGTCAAGATCCAGTGACATAAAAAGCATTGCTCTATAAAATCATGCATTATTATTGTCAACAAAATTCTGGTTTGGCATGTATGCTCATCCTAGTTACTTTTAATGACAAAACGTCCGAAGAGAAAAGATATGATGAAAAATGAAGGTCACAGAGAGTTTAAATAAACCAGAATAAGAGAAAGACTTAAAATAAGTGATTTATAAAAGAGATACTGTAGTTTCACAGCATGAAGTATTTCTTAATGAATAATTCAATACAGGCTGGTTCAGAACCCTAAACTAAGTGCTAATTAGCCATAGCAACACTCTTACTTTCAATAAAAATATAAAATGAGATCTAATTAATGACCATTTCCAGTGGCAAAAAATGAAGTTCTCTAATTTATCTCAGAAAAGAGACACTAGAAGAGAAACAAAATGAAAGGGAAGCTATGAAAGAAAAAGGCATTTCAAAAGCTAGGTTCCTGAAGGCATTTCGGTGCCTAGGGCATACTGCTCTAGTTAGCCCTTGAAACTCATCATTGCAAGAGTGAGATGATTATTTCTCTTTAGGAAAAGTATCTTCCATGTCAGTAAACGTAGAATAAATAAACGGAGAATAAAAAAACTGTCAATTTTCCAGGCTGAGGTAAGCATACCTTTGGACTGAGAAAGCAGCACACCAAAACCTATATATTATTTTTTTAATAAAAAAGAAAAATTGGACAAACTGAGCCTGCACAATTCTTTGAAACCAAGCTGAGAAATTTGCCCAGTAGTTGCTATACAATACTCTGCTATAACATGGTTTTTGCAGTTTATTACATCACATTATTTCACAACCGGAAAGTGAAGGGATACAAGAGCTATTTACAGACCTCAGAAAATTTGATAAACAGACCAGAAGGTCACTAAATCATAAATAAACGGAAAAAGGTTTCTTAATGAGAGTTATAGTGCGCTCAGTAAAACTGCTTCCACTGTTATCAGCCATATAATCTACAGTACTCATCTGATTCAAATTACATGTCCAACAGTAATACACAAATAACCCCTAGCTAATAAGCCATAAGATTTCAATTGAATGCTTCCATTAAACAAACACATGTAATCTAAGTTCAAATGAAATGGCATGTGACTCACACATTTTATTGTTCTAAATATTACAGTTACACCAGCAGAGTATTTTCATGACAATCCTAAGACTGTTTTGTTGAGTTCTGTGCATGTTCTAAGTGATTAGTAATACTGATCAAGATGCAGAAGGACAGATGTTTAATTGGCAGTAAAAACACAAGAGTGAATTCTCAGTTGTCAAGTTTCAGGAAGAAGTTCAAGAGAAATCCATGCCCATAGCTGAAGCTGAGTTTCAGTAATGAGCTTTAAATGCCTATTTATACCTCCTTGATTAATGAAGTACTGAAGCTTATTTATTCTTGCCTCAGAGCCTTAGTTTATTTCTGATTTAGGTACACACGAATGCAAAGACAGATCTTTATAAGAAGAAGGTAGTGTCTATTAAAAATCTGCAAGTCATGAGGATGATTTACATTTCCGAGAGTCAAGGCATTGTGTGTGGACTCAGCTGAAAGTAAGATGTGAGCTCCTCCCTGCAACATTTCTCAGCAACAACACAACACCATAATCATGCCAAACTAGTCTGCTTGCAAATATGCTTTTCCTTTAAAGAGATATTTCCCTTATAATTTCCAGCAGCCCATTAAAGTTTTTAGAAATTTAATTTCAGGGAAGGAACTATAGATAATTCTGTAATCTTCTTTCTGTATTTGCTTCCTCACATTCATACTGACACAGTCTTTCTACCTTCCTTAGCATCTGTTTAAGTATTTGCATGTTTGTCATAGAATATAATCAGAAGGTCTCTACATCCCTATTATTATCTGTTTCCAGTATCTTAATTTCCAGTATTTGACCCACAAACTTGATGAAACCAGAAGCTGTACAGTGTCAGTGAAATTCTGTGAATGCTTATTTAGAAAGCTACCAGCACTTATGAACAAAATGTTCTGCTGGTTAACTCTTTCTCTGTGTAGAGCTCAGCAGTCTTGCATTCAGTCATCCTCACTTCTATAAAGTGGGGTTACATCTCTCAAAAAAGGCTGCTATGGCTGTATGCCCTTTTGACATTGACATAGTAACTATACAATGTATAATGCAATAGGGCCACTGGGACCCAGTTTTCTTCTAACTATCTGAAAAAAACCCTAACATAAAAGTCTCCAAAGAGATAAGAAGTTTTAGTCTACAGTATTAATTTGGAAAGAAGCTGAAAATGAAATTAGTTCTTTCTTTTTCTGCTTATTGAATTTTTTGGTTTTAACTTACCAGGCATTATAATATTGGAAAAACCTAGTTTCCTTGTTATGGATACTCCATGGGTAAACCTGGATGTATACTCTCTCCTGATTTGTTCTATGTCTCCATGAAGCAATTGAAGAGAAACTGCCAGACCTGAAAATGAAAAGAAAAATGAGAAAAAATAAGACATTAAAACAGATTATAGTCATAACTACTACTTAAAAATTACATACATTTGCATTTTCATACACTACATACACATTCCTGAGAACTCAAAAAATTCAGTGGAAGTTCAATAATATCAAGCCAACCCACCTCAATTTTTTTTTATGTATTTGGGAAGGGTATCAACCACCAGAAATCAATAAAGATTTGTACCCACGAAACAAAAAAACCCCATAAAAACAAATACCCATTAAAAAGCATTAGCAAATTGTTATTGATGTGTAACTGTACTATGATGACACACTGGATCAAAATTATCTCAATATAATCAAGGATGGATTGAGGCCTTAATTGTTAAAAGAATTAGAAAAATGTCAATTCAGAGAAACATCAATCAGCAATATTTGCTGCCATTTCAATTTTTCACTTCCTTCAACACAATGCTGTCTTCATTGGTACGCACAAAAAAGTGGAAACAGAATGTCCCTATCTATGGGAGAAACTTGTAAGTCTCATTACAATGCATCACTTAACCTGATACAAAGTTATACAACTTATTAATTCAAAATCTGAAGAAACAAACTCTAATAAACCAATATAGCATAATAAAATATGTTTTACTTCTGCACAGTAATTTCATAATGACCGTAATGACTGAAAAATACAACCTTTCTTCAATATTCACCAGATTTAATCAATCATGCTCTTTCGTATGTTTGCTAGAAGACATACAAAATGCAATGGTGACAATATAATAATTTTCCAATATTTATCCCTCTAGAACCCAGGAAGAATAGCTTAATCAATTATATCTGCAGTATACAAATAAATTGCAAACAGTATACTTCATTACAGCTGAGATTAACAAAAACAACAGGCATGCCTTTTAGTTATTTAAATAAGGCAAGTGCCAGGATGATACAGCTTGTACAGATTAGTCTACCCTAACCTTCAACATTACTACAGTATATCATGTGCCAACATACAGATCAAGAAGAAAACAAGAGCAAACTCTTCATATACACTGAACAAATAGAGATAAACGGGCAACTCAGACGACTCATAACTAGCTTTAGATTAAGTTTACACAAATAACATGCACACACAGACTGAATAACAAGGTCATCAGTCCTTTCAGCTTTGGAAGAAACTCCCCCTACAATCATGTTACTTGAAGTTTGATGGTTTTTAAATCAAAGCTTAAAAAATCCATACTAAGTGCTGTCAGTCCAGGCTACTGCACTAAAGAGATCAGAGATCTAATTACATGACAACTTTTATCTTTTTCCTCTTACCTCCACTAATATTTTATTATTTTGGTAACTCCAGAGAATGTGATACTCTGACAAGATTTTCATTCTCTTATGAAAAACAGCTTACCTACACATCTCGAACAGAGTACATAAATCTTACAAGAAAAACCACTGTGAAGTCTATTCTACTTTAAGGACTGCATTTAATGGCATGTACATTAATTATTTTGGTAGTAGGAACTTGTTCTGTGGTTACTCTGTTAGCAACTTTTAGGAATTAATTACAATTATTTTTGGTGTAGACGAGAAAACAAACCACATCAGTGATGTGGCCAGCTGGAGGTTGGTAAGAAATCATACAGGCAAAATTCAGACTCTGTTAGAGCAGGTGAAAAGTTTTTCATTGCTGGATGGGAAGAGCTAGGCTGGGTATAGTTCACTTATACATATGGATATTTAGCCCAACTCCTATCTTGTTTCTCTTATATTTTAAGAAATCATTACACATACATATGTATGTATATTCATACCCTCATATGCCCCTAGTGCACTGTTTCCTTGGAAACCTAAAAAGCATTTGCCATTGCTCCAAATCACATCAATCACAACAGCATTAATCAGATATTGTACACCACCTGGTGTTGAGCAAAGTTATCGTGTTATCTACATAAAAGTTGAAGACCTCAAATCCAATTCGTACTACAGTTCTCTTTGTGTAGAAATTTTGCAGATTTCCTTGAAGAACTTAAATTAGCTCAAAAATGAGATAAATGTCAAAAAACATCAATGTCAAAACAGCTCTAACTGGAGAAATAAGCTGCCTGTCAAGGATTTGAAATACTTGATCATGCAAGGCAAGAAAGGTATTAGCTCTCTGTATTTCACAGCATTCATTGTTAGAAAGTGAAGAGTTATCTTTTTATATCCAAAAGCATCAAGAAAATCTCTCACTGAACACACTTAAAACATGGCTTAGTCATTGTACCTGTAGTTTAAATACATCTTTGGAATTCATCCCCCAATTTCAGAATAATGAACAACACTGGATTGAAGATAGCAAAGATACTTAAGAATGTTATACAGTGCAAATAGCCCAGTATGACAGCAAAGAGTGAAACTAAATCAGAATGGAAACAGAGCAAAGATGCCCAGGGAAGGAAGTCTGAACAACCTCTGAAAACCAAGGCTGCAAGTTAATAATTTTGCTGCTCAAGGTCTAGCTGCCTATGAAAAGAGAATTGACAAGAAGGGAATCAGATCTGATACATCTGGTAAAAACACTGAAGGTAGGAGAGTACAGACTTTATATAATCAATGAAAATAAGATGATCCCCAGTTAAGTGTTCTGATTGCTCTCTCAAACCTCCACTAATTTTGCAAGGAAAGTTAGGCTCCCCTGCATTAAGGACCCAATATCAGAAGATGCATACTATTACTGAAGTGTGACACCCACATTACAGAATAGGTTGCTTGAATTCCCCTGGATTTGTTATATTCGGGATCTTGTGATGAACAAAAGGAACATACTATACATGCAAAGCCAGGAACTTATTCTGAGTTTTAATCAAAGCTGCAGCAGTCTAATCAAAGACTTATTATTAGCCCACTTACAAAGATGCTAACACAGTCCAAACAAAATACTGTTGAAATGACATACATACACACAATGTTTCCAGTATTTACCCCTTGCTCACCCTTCCACTGCCCCTCTGAGGTCTTAAGGTCAATGGTTTCAGCCTGGGAAGGGGGGAGGTATGGTGACCAAGTTACAAGCATCCCAAGTCCTTTGCTATAAGGAGTAGGATGTTGCTTGTTTCTTCCTACTCTCTCTCTAGGCTCCTCTTGGAGTAATTTTTATGTTTGTTAATAAGCTTTACACTTTGTTATTTCTTCACTGGTCTGCAAGTCCGTGTTACATCTTTATTCATTACATATGATGTATTTCATATATGCCGCATATCTGTTCTTTGTTCTCTTAGTTTCCCCTAAAACTGCTTTTATTCTGCTCTCAAGGTCACAGTATTTGATGACCAGTAATGTACCACCGCCGACGTGTTCATAGGTATGGGTCCTCTAGTAAGGCCTTGTTTCTTGTCACATGTCTTTACTCTTCTATGTTCTATTTCAGTCTAGCAGGGTTATAGATACCCAAAGCCAGATAGGTAAAGAGGATTGTTGTCAGCGAAACACAAATCCTGTGGACAGTTACAAACCACAGCGACACCATATTGGGTATATAAAAATACAACACACTTGCCAAAGTTACCAGACACCCATCATGACTGAGGAACTATATGTCTGAAATAAAAGTCATGGGGAAGAGGCACTTTAGAAAGATGGAATATTTCAAATTTCACAAGGGACTAAAGTTTGTATCCTTATTATAAATGAAGTTATCTGACTATCAATTAGAGTTAGCTAACATAATTTAAAACACACTGCCACGTCACACAGCAATTCAGATTTTTGAGAAGGTTGCACATTCAACTGAAGTGCAGAGGTATTCCCTCAGACGCACTGCAAACAAAGAGGAACTGACAAGTTGAAAGACACCACCTTCCTCATCAAAATGTAACCAGGATTTTGCATACCAGAAAGCCACTGAGCTCAATTTACAAGTGATTAAAGATAGCTCTGTGGGGAAGAAATCAACAGGTGGAAACCTTACTGCCCCTAGAAAGGAAGGTTTAATCACTGGACAGTAATGAGACAGGGTCAAGGTGGAGTAGAGTTCCACATAATTTGGTCAGTAGCCAATGTAGGAGATATGAATACGACACTCAATGAAAGAGAATCCAAGAGAAAGACTGCAGAGATATTCTTTTTGCATACAGAAATAGAAAGTAAATTCATTAACATTTCTCCTGTGGAAACGTGAATAACTTTTCTGTCATATAACAGGTAATATCCTCTAGTTTAATTTATTCCGCTCTGATGATGTATATCAACATCAGTTCCTTCTCATCTCATTTCATGCACTACACAATAAAATTATCAGCTGTAGAAAAAATTAGAGCATCTGATGGAACAGCTGTGCACAGACAAAGCAAAACAGAAAACTACAACATGCCACCATACACTGCATCTGGCTGTGGCTGATATGATCGCTACATCATTTATGAGACCTGGAATCTATCTGAAACTTCAAAACTACAGATTTTTGATTTCTAGAACATTAGGAGCTAAAACATAACATGAAAAAGATTATCCAGTCTAAAGGACTGACATTTTATTTAGTTACGAACATAGCATAACTTTGTCCTCTCAGAAAAAAATACAATTACCTTCCTAGTGGTAATTAAACCCTCTTGTGTTAGCTATTATTCTTCATTTACTCCAGTTCTGAAAATATTACCACAAAATTCTGTGTGTCACTGCAAACAGATCTGGTTTTATTTCCTTTGCAAGCACATGAAATTCCTTACAATTAAGTCACACCATAGTTCACCACAGATTATTTTTATCATTCAGGTGAAAAATAATACAGAAAATTGACAAGTGGGCTGAATAAGCACTCCAGATTTTTGTTAGATCTGTCATTTCACCTTAAAACAGCTTTTATACTGCATTGCTGATTTCTGCATTTAGTTATGGCAAATGCAACTGTTTACTATGCTTACAGACCACTTATTTGCATCTGAGCTTCTGGGGGGGGAAGGGAAAACATTTACATTCAGCTTCTATCCACTGGCAGCAGAGAATCCTAGATCATATTAAGAAGAAAATGCCTAGCAGCTGCTCAGGAAGCTGATAGAAAAAAAACTCAGGGAGAATGCTATTCAGCACTGTTTGTATTTTAAGAAAGGTAATAAAATACGGCATCTGTCCAAATAAAGCTGCCTAAGGGTGTTAAAACTATTCTGAAAACATACATGTGGTCCCATTTTTGGTAGTATTTAAAGTGGCCAAATTACTACTGCAGAGATAAAACCAATATATTTCCACATTGGATGTGGCAAACAAATGATTTATTGATTTAATGTGATCTGGGAAAAATAATTGTGTAAATCTGATGCAATTTGGCCATAGCAAAATCTGGGTAGTAAATCCCATAAATAACAGCCTGGGAAAAAAGTAAAAAAAAAAAAAAAAAATAGAGAGAGATAGATTCAATCCTCAACAGCCTTTGTTAAAATCTTTAGTGTGATTACTTTGAATTATCAGAGGAAACTCCAAATTCTTTGTCTTTTCCTCAGCTTAAATACTGCTTTTTAGCTTAGTAAAAGAGAATGCAAGAAAAACAGCCTTTGCAAAACGTTGACAACTTTCTTGGAACTCATGAATTAAATAAGCTCTTGTACCTAAAGCTTTTGCCAGAAATGCCCTCAAGTGTGGAAAGTCAGGGGTTTTTTCTTCTTCACATGGAAGATAAACTCTTAAAAGCAAATGGCATTATATTATCATGAGTAACGTGGCTTGGAATTTCTTTACAGGGGAGATGGTAAAGCCTTAAGTACTTCTTGTCAGAATCACTGTAGGATGAAGGTTAAAGTACCAGAAGGCTGAATGACTAACAAGCATCTAGCCTAACATTCTTATACAGACTATAAAGATCTTCAGCAATAATTTCTCCAATTCTTACCTTAGTAAGCCCACTGATGCCCTTTTCTATTAGCAATACTCACAGCATGTCAATACCCATTCCCGCCTGTTTTATTGCAAAGATAAATCATCTCGCTAATTTGTTTCTAAATTACATTTTCGCACATTGTTTTGTTAACTAGAATATTAGGCAGTGCACAAAATACAGTTTTACAATCTTACATGTTTTATATTGCTTCCAGTGCAAATAACAGACAAAAGGTTACAGGGAAACCCCCATTATTTTCTCCTTTATGAAGAGCAGCTCTGCCATGCAAACAGCCTTCACACCATAGTACTTGAAATTTAGGTACTTCCATTCCAATTATGTGTTATTTCAAATAAAGAAACAGTTTAACTGGGACCTAAAGAAAGTGTTAAAAACCAAATGCCCACCAAAATACAGCCCCAGATAACATTTGTGATGAATTTGTAAATACAACTCCTGAAGGAGCTAATATCATGCATACATGTTCTATAATTTACCATTTGAAGTAGTCTTACGACTTCCTATTCTTTCAGTAGATAAACTAAAGGAAATCAACACTATTTAATAGTAACAAGCATGCTCAATTTTTCAAAAAGGCTTATAAAAACCTCACTGCTAAGACATAAGCCAACTCAAGATGGAAATATAAAGTCAGCTATTATCATTCTGTACCCTTAGCCAGGAAATTCCAGGTTTAAATTGGATGCTGTTTCAATCACATGCAGGAATCGTATGGGGAGCAGGAGCAGGGAGGTGACCATCTCCCTCATATGCGGCACTGGTGAGGCCACACCTCAAATGCTGTGTTCGATTCTGTGTCCCTCACTACAAGAAAGACATTGAGATGCTGGAGCAGGTCGAGAGAAGGGCAACAAAGCTAGTGAAGGGTCTGGAGAACAAGACTGATGAGGAACAGCTGAGGGAACTGGGGTTATTTAGCCTGGAGAAGAGAAGGCTCAGGGGGACCTTATAGCTCTCTACAACTATGTGGAAGGAGGGTGCAGTGAGTTGGGTGTTGGTCTCCTCTCCCAAGTAACAAGCTAAAGGAGAGAAAAAGGCCTCAGGTTGCACTGGTGGCGGTGTTTAGATAGGATATTAGCAAAAATTTTGTCACTGAAAGTGTTGTCAAGCATTGGAACAGGCTGCCCAGGGAAGTGGCTGACTAACCATCCCTGGAGGTATTTAAAAGATGTGGAGATGGGACATGGTTTAGTGGTGGACTTAGTAGTGCTAGGTTAATGGTTGGATTCAGTGATCTTAAAAGTCTTTTTCAACCTAAATGATTCCATAATTCTATAATCACAATACGGGGATGAACAGCAAGTCATAGTTTCTACTGGACATAAAATGTCCCCAGCAGTATCATAACTGCACATTTGTAATTCTTCGCTAAAACCAAGTCTTTTAGCAATACCCAATACGATGGTATGAATTTAATTTTATTAAAGCTGTCATCTCCAGCACAGTCTATAAGTCATGCCATATGAAGAACAGATAATTACACCAAAAATCTACCTTGAACTTATAATAAAGTCAGAACTTTCACAACAACAATACAAGCTTGTATTGCTGTTAAAATGCACAAAATTCCATCTGATGGGTCTATAAAAGTCTGCCACCTTTAAGGATTAATATCCTTTCCCAAAACTACCATAATTAATATTACATGCTAGATTAGGCTACAAATTTTAGATATTTGGTTACTCCTGAATTTGAGAAAATGGCTTCATGCAAGATTGCAGAACAATATCATCCAGCTTGTAAAAAGTACTTAAGTACAAGTTCTACAAATCACTATCTGAAAATGTGCTCTAAAACTGGCTTTTTTATATGGCAAAGTTGTCATTCAGGGCCAAATGATCTTGAACAATTTATGTGCAAAATTCTTTACATACTTAATCTTTCAGCTTTAGCATTTATTGAGAACAAAAAGAAATACCTTAGTTTATTATGAACTTAGTGAAGCACATATGAGCACTATTCTTATTTTAAATTTATTTCAAATTGCAGCCTTCAGTGACAACTAATTCTTAAACACATCAAAATGGAATACACATTGTCACAAAATCTCCTTGTCACAAAATGTGACAAAGATTAAAACTGACAGATTAATAAATTGTCATAGAACTAGAGTAATTAAACAAATGCACTTGCTGTTTAAATGTTAGTCATGTGTATATACAAAACACATTTCAGAGCACCACTGACATCTGTGATCCCTGCTGAGAAAAGACAAGCATCAGAAAATTTCTCTGTGATTAATCATAGGCTCAGGGGTAACCTAATATTTAGGTACTTCATTCTGCTCTATCTTCTCTATTGAGAACATGTTACCACTCCTGCTCTCATTCCTCCTCATTTTCTACTAGCCATTGCTTCAGTCAGTTCTCCACTGTGAGCCGCATCTCCTTTTCGTGGCTAACAACTATAGCCGTTCCCAGCAGGGAATGCATATTTTGTTTCCCATCTGGCATGTCTCATGATGATTCACAGGAAGAAGCTCTCCTTGTAACAACTCTTGAGTGGGATAACGCTGTGAACTGCTGGAGAGTAGTGTCATGCAAACAGTCACACTACTTCTTCTTCTTCTACAGTATTTAGAAAGTACTGTAAGCCACCACAGCTATGTTCCTAGAAATACCACACTGTAAACTTCTACTGAGCTACAAATTCCCTGATGTATTTTATCTGTTGTAGCTTTTCATCACACAAAGCGTGGAACAATAATGCTCCTCAGCTACCTCACTTCATGGGACTTCTAATATTTCTCCACTACCAGGTAATTAATGCCTCTGAAAGGCTTCCCCCTTCGAGTCCAGGAATTTGTAAGCCAAAGCCTACTTTCTCTGAAACAGGTGATGAAACAAAGTGTATGGGTTTCCACCTCTTTGGTTTTGTTTTGTTGGTTGTTTTTTTAATTTCTCAGTGTTTAACAGTAACCGTGGAGAAAAGATAATATTAGAGTGCCAAGAGGCTGCTCAATGCAGGAAAATAGGTGTAGGAAGACATATATTGCCCCAAAGCATATTTCATTGTTTGTATCCAACTACCTCCATTGTCATACTTGTCCTAGAACTTGTGTCTTGTCAGAAGAGTTCACACCTTGGGTGCTCTACCTCATGCCTTCTCTGACTGAGTCTTATACTCACTGAGCTAGAGTGAGATTTAGTGCCAACGTATATTGGGTTAGAAAATGTACATGAGGTAACAATAGTTCCCTAAACCCAAGGATGTTTGCTTTATGAAACTTACTTTGGTCTGGTTGAATTAAAATGATAGCAGTGTAATGAAATTTGCCTTTTGAATGAGCAACCTCACTGAACTTCAAAAAAGTTAGATCCCACTTTGAAGTTGGTTCCTCTTTGAACTGGTATTGGAACCCGTAACCTCCTGAGAACTCTTCCAACCTAATTTACTGTATGATTTGATTAATAACTTTGCCCTCTAAGAAGACAGTTTCTCCTTCCTCATGATGGGATTCTTGGCAAACATCTATCAACAGTATGGGTTGTGAGCCCTCCGTGCTTCAATCATGACATTATGCAGTTGCCCATTCACAGAACAGTTTCTTCTAGTTAGACACCATCACGTTGAATGACCCTCTGCCCGCAGGTTTTTGCACAGGTACATGGAAACAACTTTGAATTTACTACAGATAATAAACTATTCTTTTGAAAAACCTACTTGTGCGTCTTAGTCTTTTAAAAAAATTAACAGTTTGTGGATGACAGACTTAATTTTCTACAAATCAAACCACAACCTGGATTTGTCTTAGAAACAGCTTCCCAATTCAGGCCTTCCCTCCACCATATTAAAAAATTTATGTTCCTGCCTACTACTAGATACAATAAAGTAATTTCTGTTTTGTTTTGTTTTTCTTTTTATGACCTAAACTGCATGGATATGATTTATGTAGATTTTTCAAGAGTTGTAGCTTGACCCCATATGGAACAGCTAAAGAATTAACATGCTGGAGCCATGAGTGGCAAGAAAAATCCCACCATCCTGAACCTGTTTACTCTAAAGCTTAAGGCCCTCCCATCAGTTAAAGTTAATGTAAAATTAAGTGTTTCCAGTGGAGTCGCAATGTAAGTTTGGCATTGCTACCACAAAATACACCACACTGCGTTCAGTAAACATGCAATTAGGTTACATCACTCTTGTCTAGTTCACCAGAGCATTCCAAGATAATCACACAGGAAAAGACCTTCCCACTCTATTTGCTATTTTCATGGAATTCATGCAAGAGTCCAAAGCTACAAAGCAGCTAGATACATTTATAATTTCTTAAACGAGTAAGTTATTCTTTGTAGGATTTGAAAGGATTTTCACCTCCTTTGCTGTAACAAGTGAAAAGCATTTGTACCCTTGTCCCAGCTCTCAAGAATTTCTGTATCAGGCACATGAAGCCTTTCAAGACTCATTATAAAAGAATCTAAATTGGCATTTACACAGAAGCTTACACATGAGAATGTTAGGAACCTAAAGTAAAAAGTGGAGAAAAAAAAGGAATGTTTTGCAACCCTTTAAAACTAAGATATCCAGTCTTTCTTCTCAAAAGAGGATGAAGAAAGAGGAAGTTGTAGTGCATTTTTCATCAGTTTTTTAATATGATTTTTGTAAGATCTCTCACTGGGGAGAATATTCACATGTAACACAAGACCAAGGTTTAAATCTCGCACTACAGGATTTCCTAACAGGTCATGAATATATATCACACTTGGGAAAATTGGCAGGCTTTAGGGCCACTTTCACTTTCCCCATGGCATAATGAATATTGTCTGATAGTATACAAAGTTGAATAGTAGCTGCAGGGAAGTCTGAGAAGCCAAGTGATTAGCATGCTCATCTGGGACATGTGAGACAGACTGGAAACCCTTTTTTTCCAAATCAGAGTCTGAACTAAGACATTTTCTGTCTTTGAAGCATGTCTCAAGCACTGGAGTAAATGATTTCTATGGTAAACCTGTATTTATATATTTATATACTCCCTTAAACAGCATGGGCACAAGAATCACAGCAATCATCCCCAGAACTTTTTTTCAGCCTAGTGCCCAAGCAGCTCAATTTATCTCACCTGTACACTGACTGTGCAACTGTCCCGGGTGCCTCCAGCTCCCCACCCCGTTCTCAACTTCAAGCAATGTCAGAAATGAAAGTTACCTCAGCTTTATGTACCTACAGGAAGATCTTGTGCCTAAGAAGGTACTTGGAAGATGCTGTTAGTGTTTAAGTAGGGATCACAGTAAGAACCATCACTGTTTAACTATGTAACTTGTTCATAGTCATAAGTAAGTAATTTTTATGGACAAGAACCCTCTATGTTCAGAGCCCAAAGGACTGCTACAACCACAAGCCTTAAAGCACTGCATCAATTAGTGGATAGTCCTTTCATTATCATGTACTAAATAAAAAAAATACATTTCAAC